>AWOL01S0035693.1:113531-133963 GCA_000715115.1 Nicotiana otophora | reverse complement strand
AAGCCGAGGGTCTTTCGGAAACAGCCTCTCTACTACTTCGGGGTAGGGGTAAGGTCTGCGTACATACTACCCTCCCCAGACCCCATTAATGGGATTCTACTGGGTTGTTGTTGTTGTTGTTGTTGAATCAAATAGTAATGAATAATTTAAGTACTCAATTAAAAATTGATTATTTTTAACATGAAATAAATTCTTGTACTTAGCAAAAGAAAACTACAAATCAAACTAGAATGTAAAGACAAAGAATTAGACTATTAAAATAACAAAGAACTAGACTAAAAATACAAACGACTAATATGTACCATAAAATATTATAAATTTTATATAAAAATATACATATATATATATATGTGTGTGTGTGCGCGCGCGCGCGTGTGTAATAATAAATTTAAATAGCTATTTCTAGTCGGTGTGGTTAGATTTTTTCGGTTATTTTTTTATTAAAACCAAAATCAAACCAAATTTGATCGATTTTTAAAATTCAAAACAAAAACCAAATCAAACCTAATAAGTATCGAATTTTTTGATCGGTTTGATTCGATTTTTCAGATTTTTATTAACACCCCTACTTATGATTAGTTCTAAAAGATGAACAAAATTTTCAACTTTTATGCATTAATACTTATTTTCATACTATCAAGTTACTTAACGTGTGTCCTGTGGAGTTTGACTGAAATTTTTTTGTTGTTAATATAAGGGTTGTTTTAGTTTTCATGCTGAAATTTTGACATAGATGACGAGGTAACTCGTCACCTTGACGCGAATAATGTCCACTTGCTCCTATGGAATTGTGTCCCATCTCTTATTGTCTATCCAATCTAGATAACCCTCCAACGACAAGTTAGCCAAAAGACAATCCTCTGTTTTGAACCGCATTAGAAACCACCTTACAGGAATTGGATAATGACTCCTCAATCCATTATATATACTTATACTATGTACTTCGAACAGTGGACTTTCCCCATGCTTATATAAAAGTAAGTGCTTATCTGATTCGATATTGATTGTCCCAAGAACGATGAAAATAGATTAGGGTGGTAACTTCTTAGGTCTGAACTATCTTCGTGCAATAAAATTATACCCATCAATGACAGATTGTACATATGGAAACAAAGATCACAACGTGTGTCAACAACAGTGGCGGAAACGTGTGTCAGTCAAAGACAGTGGACCTAGATTTTAGATATACAGAGGTACAGCGAAGAAAATTGGGTTCATTTCAGAAAAATGTTGCATGTCCACTCGTAGGCGGTTCAGAATTTGAATCATGCGGGCATTGAAATTATAATTTTTTTAAGTCATTAGATTATAAATTAATAATTTCTGTTTACTTAATAAATATTTTAAAATAAATACATAGTTTGAACAAACTAGTGAGTTTGGTCAAACCAAACCCGCATCTCACATTTAGGCTCTGCCCCTAGCTCCACTACGCACCATATGTATGATAGAGTAGCAGGCGTACAGCTAAGCCCTCCAATATATGACGAGCAATCTTGGAGAATTTGAATGTCTTTAATCTCTAATTTGAGATGGACTTGGAATGAATTTTATGGATATAATTGAATTTACTACTTTCAGCTCAAACTATATGCATGCACTAAAAATATTAAAATATATACATATAATAAGATCATTCTTATTCTGAACCGGGCAACCGGCTAACTCTAAATTCTAGATGAGCTTCAATATTAAACTGCAACTTAGTTCATAATTGCTTAAATAACAACATCATGGATTACTTTCTCAATTAAAGGAGTAAAAATGATTATTGAGTTTCTATGGTGAAATTGGTGTCAGCCTTTTCGTTTTTGATGCCAATGAAACTAAGATATAGTAACTTATAATGCATCCTGATATTCTCATATAAAACAAAGCAATTTCAACAATGGGAGGATAACATTTTCGACAACCAAAGTTGAAATTTTCAATAGGAATTATTATAGACAATTAATCTTCATGATTAGAGAATCAATTAATGGCTCCATAAGTAGCCTTGAGGGAACATCTTCTATCACTTTCTCTTGACCCTTTGGGTAAAATATTCCACTCCTATCATCAGGGACCCACCAAATATCATCATTACTAATTATTTCGTTTTAATTTATGTGAATTAATTTTACTGGGCACTGAATTTAAGAAAAAATAGAAGATTTTTGAACTTGTGGTGTAAAATGAGACAAATATATTTTGTGTGACTATAAATTATTGCATAAAGGTAAATTGTTTTCAAATAAAAAAATGAGTTATTTTTTTTAATATAGACTAAAAAAGAAATAAATTCACGTAAATAGAGAAAAAATAGAGAGAGTATGATTTTTCATGACAGTACCTTGGCTCTTCACTTCCTTCGCATTAAGTTTAACAGTATCGCTAATCATGTCTGGGGAAGTACTTTTTCTGTGATAAGCTTTACGCAGGATTGGCCTGTGTACAACATAGAAAGAGTACTGGTGTTATTGATTAGTATTATGCTAATAGATTGTCATACGTGAACTTCAAAATAATATTTATTTCGTGTCAATTTATGTAAATTTATTTGTGTTGATACAAAATTTAATAAAAGAGAAAAGACTTGCGCTAAAAATGTACCAAGTTACAATAACACCCTTAAGGGCCCACTGATTAATATTCAATGAAAAGCCCTTCTAAAGAATAGAGAGTCAAACAAATCTGACAAAGTCCACACATGACCGCCTGTCAATTACCGCGTCCAAATCTCCCAATTTCCTTTCAATTACTAATGCTTATCAACCAGATACTATATCAAAAATTAAACCAATTGGAGACCCAATTGAATAGAAAATCTTCGTTGAATTCTCTCTCGAGAGAGGAACCAAGATTCAAGTTGTTGAGAACATTTCCTATGGATTTCTCAATAACCCAGGTATATGAACCTAACTTTATTTGCAATTTATTTTATTCCTATTTTACTAAGTTTGTAATGAGATCTGAAGGTTTTTCTTTTCAAAAAATTTACTAATGAAATTTGACGCTATCTTTGAATTAGTAATAGTTGAGCGGTAAATATTTCACTCTTCTATCTGCGGCAACACTATAAAAATTGTAAGTATAAAAATGTGACTATTCAACATAACAAAAAATGCAAAAGTTACTTACTTTTAGAGTTAGTGGGTCCGTGTTAAATTTCAAAAGAGAGGATGGTAAGGGCATTAATGGAAACCGAAAATTGGAAAGTTTCTTTATTAGGAACATGGTCAAAAAAATAAGTTTAAATAAATTAAAACGGAGGGAGTAATTCACGAAGTTGATTAGCTGATTAGCTTTATTTTCCTGTTAATAAACAAAATTGTTGCAGCATACTTTATTCAAAAGTTTCATATGCTTTTTGTATTCTCATTACACTTAAATCCCCTTATCGCTTTCTCGGTCGATTGTATAGTGGGATTATGGCACCCTTGCTAGATGTTATAATTATAATTCCAAGCTAATTCCATAACCTGTATCGTTCAAGAGTTTTTAATTTACGACATTATTAAAAATGTATAAGGGTGGCAAACGTGCTGTTGGACTGATTTTAGAGGATCAAAATGAGATGAGTGTGGGTCAAAATGGGCTAAAATTTGGGTTATACCTCAACCCGCACAACTCTTACCAAGTTTTAGTTAATGTGTGTTATTTTCTTATGAGTTGTTTAATTATCAAATAATACTTTTTTATTGTCATATATAATATATCAAACAAATTTGAATTATTTTAAAGATATCTTAGCTAAGTTGCTCATGGATCAATTTGAGCTAAAAATCAACTCAACTTTAGATGAGCTGAGATAGACTAAGAGCCCGCTTGGATTGACTTATTTTAAGTGTTTTTAAGCCAAAATAACTTTTCAGTCATTTTGTAGTATTTGGATAGAGTAAAAAAGTGCTTTTAAGCACTTGTTTTTAACCTAAAATGACAAAAACAAGCCAAAAGTTAGAATTTCTAACTTTTGGCTTTGTTTACCCGAAAAACGGTTAGAGTTGAATTTGTATGTAGTTCTAAGGATATGTGGTATAGCTTAATACAAATCGTAAGGATAAATAGAAATATCAAATATAGATTGCAAAGAATGCGAAGTAAACAAGGTTGTAAAGAAGATGATTTTTAGGACTAAATAAGTTGAATCAATTTATGAAGCTTAAAAGAATAACTCTTCAATATAGGAGAATATGGTGCTTAAATTATAATGTAAGCCAAAAAACTTGGTCCTTACAGAAGCAATAACCATCCCCTTTATAGTAGAGGGATCTTACTTTAGATATAATTAAAAATACATAGTGGGAGACCCATAACAAATCAGGTTTTCCATAATTCCTGCTAGGATTCTCTCCTCTAGTGGGATTGCAATGGCTCTTGTCTATGAGCTCGATATTGACTCGAGTTTTCGGTCTTGACTCGAGCTCTCGATCTTGACTTGAGCTCGATTCTGACTCGGATTCTTGAATTGATTCGGGGTCAGTGTTGGTCGGTCTCTGAATCATAAGCTCGATAACTTTACTTTGCATCATAGTTCGACGTGGATTCGAGCTTGATAATGATATCGAGCTCGACATTGATCGGTCCCTCGGGCTCGAAGCTTGTTTATACTATCTTCGGAATACATCTCGAAGTCTTACTTCGATCCATTATGTTCTGACCTCGATCAATCATACGAAGGCCGAAATCTATTTCGACCGTATTGTGCACGTCGGCCCAACTGATCATCTTCGACTCTAATTTTTGATTGGTACCGATTGTGCATGTCGGCCCAAGTGATAGCTGGGTACTCGATCAGGTTATGCTTCAGTCGCCGTGATGTCGTCGAACTTCGTTCGTTCAAACCTTGAGTGAAAGCTTGAACAGCCAATCGTCTGTGACTGGTGGCATATCCATTCGTTCCATTTGAAAACGAGATACGAACTCCCTTAGCATCTCGTTATCCTTTTGTCTTACCTTGAAAAGGTCTTATTTCCTCGTTGTGACCTTTATGGCCCCGACGTGTACCTTTACAAAAGAATCTGCTAACATGGCAAATGAATTGATCGAATTCGGTGGTAGGTTGTGATACCAAATCATTGCTCTTTTCGAGAGGGTCTCTCCAAACTTTTTCAACAATACAGATTCGATTTCATCTTCCTCCAAATCATTATCCTTAATGGCATACGTGTAAGAGGTGACGTGTTCGTTGGGATCGGTCGTTCAGTTATATTTGGAAATTTCAGGTATACAGAATCGTTTGGGGATTGGTTTTGGGGGCGCACTCGAGGGGAAAGGCTTTTGCACGAATGTTTTGGAATCCAACCCTTTTATCATTGGTGGAGCTCTCGGGATCTGGTCGACCCTGGAATTATAAGTTTCTATTTTTTTATCGTTGGCTTCGACCCGCTTTATGAGCTCTTCGAGTATTTTAGCAATTTTGGGAGTAGTCCCCAATTCTTGCTCATTTAACCTCACTATGGTTGGCTCCGTTGCGTAGGCAATTTCTCGGGGTGGACTGGGCTCCGGCCTACTTGGTAGCTGGGTTTGGCTCTGCAACTGACCTATCGCTACATGTTGGGTTTGTAACATTTCAAAAATCATACGCAAGCTGACGTTGTTTTCCTCAATGTTATGGGTGTTTCGAGCTGCAGATCGAGTGCCACCATGGATGCTATTTTCAGGTTCAGAATGTATGTTCTCCTCAATGGCCACATGTGAATTTATATCTATCGGCACTCCGATCCGAGCTCCAACGGCGTTGACAGGTGGTCTTTCGGCACTGGGTGTCAAGTTGTTGTTCTCATCTTGAAGACTAGCTTCGTTGTCGATAGGTAAGGCCATTTGATTGGTAGTTAGTCGTTAATAATCCGAAATCCGAGATACTTTCGGAAACAAGCGCAAAACGGTGTGTTTTTTCAGATTCGTATCAAATAACCACTGTTATCCTTAGCCCAACGGTGGGCACCAAACTGTTTACCCGAAAAACGGATAGAGTTGAATTTGTCCGTAGTTCTAAGGATATGTGGTATAGATTAATACAAATCATAAGGATAAATAGAAATATCAAATATGGATTGCAAAGAATGCAAAGTAAACAAGGTTGTAAAGAAGATGATTTTTAGGACTAAACAAATTGAATCAATTTATGAAGCTTAAAAGAATAACTCTTCAATATAGGAGAATATGGTGCTTGAATTATAATGTAAGCCGAAAAACTTGGTCCTTACAGAAACAATAACCACCCCCTTTATAGTAAAGGGATCTTACTTTAGATATAATTAAAAATACATAGTAGGGACCCATGATAAATCATGTTTTTCATAATTCCTGTTAGGATTCTCTCCTTTAGTGGGATTGCAACGGCTCTTGTCTATGAGCTCGATATTGACTCGAGTTTTCGGTCTTGACTCGAGCTCTCGATCTTGACTTGAGCTCGATTCTGACTCGGATCCTTGAATTGATTCGGGGTCAGTGTTGGTCGGTCTCTGAATCATAAGCTCGATAACTTTACTTTGTATCATAGTTCGACTTGGATTCGAGCTTGATAATGATATCGAGCTCGACATTGATCGGTCCCTCGGGCTCGAAGCTTGTTTGTACCATCTTCGGAACCCATTTCGAAGTCTTACTTCTATCCATTATGTTTTGACCTTGATCAATCGTACGAAGGCCGGAATCTATTTCGACCGTATACAGTCTTAAAAGTTATTTTGGCTTAAAAGTCACTTGAAATAAGCTCATCCAAACGGACTCTAAGTCAAGATGGCTTATTTCAACAATGGGCGGGTCAATGAAGGGTCCAACCTTAGACGGGTCGAATGGATTTGGCTTAAATTGCCACCTCTAATTTTGTATATGTGTTGGTTTTACGGTAAAGATAGTAGCTAATCATTTCAGTATATCTTTTCTTTTTGTGACAAAAGTGTAATGTTGTGGATGAAACATTAATTGCTTTTAATTCTAGAGAAGGTGCCACATATTAAACTTTAGCAATCATAGAGTTAGATAATTAAAGATAAGAAGCAAGTCAGATTTAGAGAGAGGGAAAGGGCCTTTAAATTCTATTGCCATCTTTTTCAATCCGAAAAGAGAGAGATGTTTGCATCAAGATTGAGTTTGATGGGGTTGCACAGAATAATTTTGGTTTCACATTATATCGTGATCACACACGCAGTATCGTTTATTTGAAGACTTGCATATGTGGTATTGTCCCAAAAAAAAGGAAATTAGTTAGATTAGCTTCTTAATTTAGATTCTTATAGCTTCAAATAATCTTAATCTGACTGAACTCAGACTTCGGTTTAAATTATCGAAAAACTTCACCTTCAAGTCATGAGTTCCCACTAGAAGGGACATTGGCTAGGCAGTAGGTCCAAATTCTTCATTGAGTAATGCTTCCTATGTCTGAAATGCTATTTTTACCCTCAAAATTTTCAATGTTCAATGACATTATTACTTAAAATCAAAATGGTAATTTCCTTTTTTCAGAATGGCCCATTACCGCTAGGCCTCATAATTATCGAAATAGCGCTCATTGGCCACTTTTAAGCTGTCTTTGAAAAGTAGCCACTGTTCTAGAGTGAAACTCTAGAACAATAGCACAGGGGTTCACTTGTGAAATCCAAAACTCCAGGACAGTGGTTATTTTTTAATTACAACAATTAAATTGTGGCTATCTATGAATTTTGCCCCTCATAGTTTTGTGCCTTCGCGTGATAAAAATAGATGGATTTAGTAAGATTTTAAAACCAACATGCAAGAAAAAGGCAAGATGGTTTGTAGTTCTTTTTTTTTTTTCATGTTTATCTTCATTCTTGCATTCTCTTTTCTAAATGGATGAAAATTGTCCTCGTTAGTGGATATCTTGAAGGTTTTATTTGCAAGAAATAGTATAGTGATAGAAACTCTTAGCTAATAATCTCAGCTACGTATATTTTGGGATTTACTTATATCCCCTCTCAAGATGGTTACTAATGATCACAACAGACTAGAACAGGCAGGTGTATCTACATCAACAACCAAATGGAACAATCTCATTTCTGTCTCACTTTTTCCGAAATATAACATGCATTTCCAAAAATTGCATTTTGATTAAAACTCGTATGGTAACTTACCAGAAATTACCTAACTGTTTCCATACCTTAAAATATTAAAAAAGAAAGAAGAATACGATGGAGTAAATTTAATAACCTTACTTGAAATACATAAAGTCATGGAATGTGCTCCTCTACCAGCTGCTGCAGTTGCCATATTGTGATCAAGTCTTCCTTGGCTAGTTTGCTGTGATTTGAAGTGTTGTTGTGACAGCTAGCTAGCACAAGGATTTCCATTTTTTATAGTAGTAAAAAAATAGTGTAAGGGTGGTTGGTTATGGACAATTTAGCTTCACAAGAAAGAGGGTAAGGATTGTTTTATAAAATTCGTCAGCTTCTTGATACTATCATTGTTTACCCTCAAAATTAGATAACAATTGAGTTTCTAAGTGGTTTCAAGGATACGTGGATTAACTTGATACAAGTGATAAATTAAGTTGCAATTGAAATAAATAATGATAAAGTAAATTCAAACCACACGAATTGGACAGTTTCAATCTCGGAAGGTTAGTCACCCTTGAGCTAGATGGACTTTGATCAGTATCACGATACAGAAGAACAAGAACTTAAAGCGAAAAATAATAATGTATTGCTTTGGAATGCATATTACAATGTGTTAAATGAATCATCAGACCCTCTTGATTTGCCGATTGTCAGTTCCTCATTGATACGTGCCGAGATTTCCGCCACAATATCCGACCGGTCACGGATATTTCGGTCTTGTGTTATGCTAAATATTTTTTCGAGCTCGTTCGCGGTAGGATCGATTACGGGATTACGGCCTCGATATTCTCGAAGGCGGGCGTTCTAATCCTAGGTTATAGCTCGGCGAGACTTGGGGTCGATCTTTAGTCCTTTATTGCCATGTTCCGAACCTGACCTACCATGTCGTAGGCGAGCTCGATTTCAACCGTATACAGATAGTCCCCTCATTTTTCGGAGAGTAGACGACGAGCAACGATATGAGCTTCCAGTTCTTGCTTCGATACCCCGCGACAGAAACGACAAAACAAACGAAACGTCTCGTCAGTCAAGTCTTAATGACATTAAATGCATGTTAGCCGCCGGTCGGCCATTACTGGATGTGAACTGCCCACTGAAATACTATAAATACCTCTTACTTTATTCATTCCAACTTTACATTCAAATCTTCTACCCTCGTATCTTTGAAATTTCAATACTTTCTAGCAGTTATACTTTGGTTATTTGAGATCCTTTGCAAGAACCCTTATTCATTTCTGTCACGACCCAAATTAGACCTCCGTAAGGTGTCGTGATGGCACCTAGTCTTTACGACTATGTAAGTCTAATATTACGAAAAATATAAAGAAAACACAGCATTTTAAAGATAAATAGCATATTGTGAATATTAAGAGTAGTACCACTCGGCATATACCAAAAAGAATTTTTCCAAGACCCGGAATATTACTAAGTCACAAGCTACTATAATCTATGTAGCTCTATACAAAAGTCTGAAGATAAATAAATAAAGTCTCTAGGCGAGGGAGTAGAAGGGGACTCCGAAGATCTACGGACGCAAGTAGAAGTATCTTAAAGTCTACTAAAATCAGCAGCACGCACTAACGCCAAGGCTGATAGCTCGTACCTGGATCTGCACACGAAAACATGTGCAGGAAAGGGCATGAGTACACCACAATGGTACCCAATAAGTGCCAAGCCTAACCTCGATCGAGTAGTGACGAGGTCAGGTCAAGGCCCTACCGGAGTAAATATAATAAATTAAACAGTAAAAGATATAAGTAAAATTTACGGTAACACGGTTAAATAAATTCTCGAAAATTTAACAGTTAAGGGAGTCCTCGACTCAGAACAAGGTAAACACAGTGGGAAATCTCCCGGGATACCGTTCCGTATTTCTAAATGAATATGCAGTACAGGGGGATCTCCCGGGATACATCCGTAGTCCCAAAGTAAATATGCAGTGCTGGGGGATCTTCCGGAATACATCCGTAGTCCCAAACTAAATATGCAGTGCTGGAAATCTCCCGAAATATGTCCGTAGTCTCAAAATAAATATGCAGTGCTGGGGGATCTCCCGAAATACGTCCGTAGTCCCAATTTAAATATGCAACGCAAGATAAAATGGCAGGTATGACATCAAGTTATACAGTTTATACTGAACACATGTAAGGAAAGTAGGGACTTAACTAAGCATGGTACACAGAATGTCAAATAGGCAGTCAAAACACGTAAGCATGCTTCTCCAGCCTAAGTTTAACAATTAAACGTATTAGTGCAATTTAATAAGGAAAAAAACAGTTTATGATTTAGAAGGAAAAAATGGGATTTTTGCAATAATAGCCTGTGTACGTACTTGTCACCTCACGTACACGGCGCCCACACATAAATTAATATCAAACATCTTAAAGAAAAGTTCCCAACACAAGGTTAGGCAAGCCACTTACCTCGAACCGCTCAAATCACCTCGATAACACGTTCTTGCCACGAGTATCCGACACCAAATGGCCCGAATCTATTCAAATATAACTACAAGTAACAAATTTATCTAATTAATTCGAAGCTAAAACGTGAAATTAGGAAAAACGCCAAAAACGTTTCCCCGAGCTTACGTCTCGGAATCAGGTAAAAATTATAAATTATGAACACCCATTCACTCACGAGTTCACTCAAACAAAAATCATCTAAATCAGACGTCAAATTCCCATTCTAATCTCAGCTTTTTAATTGGGGAACCCTTTTCTCCCATTTCCAAACTTTTACCCTCAATTTCCTTAATTAGACGAGGAAAACAACAATAGATAAATGTATTATGATCAAAATAGAGTTAGAATTAGTTATCCAATAGTTCTCCTTCAAAATCCCTCGAGAAATCGTCTCCCACCGAGCTCTAAATCGAATTTTGTGTAATGAAATTTCAAACCCTCAAAATCCTCTTTTCTGCTCAGCGATTTCCGCACCTGCAGACCTAGGACCGCACCAGCGGTCACGCACCGGCGGACAATCCATCGTAGGTGCGAACCCCACTTACTTGGGCTGGGTCCGCACCTGCGCGCATGCATCCGCACCTGCGGATGCGCTTCTGTGCTCAATCGTCCGCTTATGCGGAACCTTGGGTCTTTCACACCTCCGCATCTGCGACTTCCCTTCCGCAGATGCGGCTCTGCTCCCGCTGCTCACTCGTCGCATATAAGACCATTGACTCCCTAGCCTAAAACTTCACCTGCAATCCCAGCCTCGCTTCTGCGACGCCGCACCTGCGGACTCCCCACCGCAGGTGCGATAACACCAGAACTAGCAACTCTAAAAATTCCTCTAAGTCCAAGTTCATTCCGTTAAGCATTCGAAACACACCCGAGGCCCCCGGGACCTCAACCAAACATACCAACCAATCCTAAAATACCATACGAACTTAGTCGAGCCTTCAAACTACGTCGAACAAAACCAAAATCAATAATTAAGCACGGATTCAAGCCTAAGAATTTAAAATTTTCCAAATTCTACAAACGACACCGAACCACATCAAATCTAGTCCGAATGGCCTCTAATTTTACACACATGTCACAAATGACATTCGAACCTACAGCCACTTTCTGAATTCCATTCCGAGCTCGATATCAAAATTTCCACTATCGGCCGAAATCGCCGAAAAACTAACTTTCGCCAATTTAAGCCTAAATCTACTACAGACCTCCAAAACATATTCCGGACGGGCTCCTAACCCCAAAATCATTCTGGATCCGTATTCACACAGTTCTGTCTACGGTCCAAACTCTAAGGCTTAAACTCAGAACTAGGGACTATGTGTCCCAAAACTCCCCGAATTCCATAACCAAACATCCAGCAAATCCCAAAAGCAGAAATAAATATGGGAAAAGCAGATTTTAGGAGATCGGGGCTCAAATTCTCAAAATGACCGGCTAGGTCATTACATCCTCCCCCTCTTAAAACAATTGTTCGTCCTCGAACGAGTATAAAAATATACCTGAAACTATGAAAAGATGAGGGTACTGGTTGCGCATATCCTGCTCAGTCCCCCAAGTCGCCTCCTCAACCGGCTGACCCCTCTACTGGACCCTTACTGAAGCAATATTTTTTGACCTGAGCTTTCAGACCTGCCTGTCCAAAATGGCTACTGGCTCCTATATATAAGATAGATCTTTGTCCAACTGGACTGAGCTGAAATCCAATACATGACTCGGATCACCGTGATACTTTCGGAGCATAGACACATGGAATACCGGGTGAACTCCTGCTAGGCTGGGAGGCAAGGCAAGCTCATAATCAACCTCCCCAACTTGCCGCAATATCTCAAAAGGACCAATGAACCTCGGGCTCAGCTTGCCCTTCTTCCCAAACCTCATGACGCTCTTCATAGGCGATACCCGAAGCAAGACCCGCTCACCAACCATAAATTCCAAGTCACGAACCTTCCGGTCCGTATAACCCTTCTGCCTGGACTGGGCTGTGCAAAGTCTCTCCTGAATCACCTTCACCTTATCCAGGGCATCCTGGACCAAATCTGTACCCAACAATCGGGCCTCGCCCAGCTCAAACCATCCCATAGGGGACCGGCACCGCCTACCATACAAAACCTCATACGATGCCATCTGAATGCTGGACTGGTAACTGTTGTTTTAAACGAACTATGCAAGTGGCAAGTATTGGTCCCATGACCCTCCGAACTCCATCAGACAGGCACAACGCATATCCTCAAGAATCTAAATCGTGCGCTCGGACTTCCCATCTTTCTGAGGGTGAAAGGATGTGCTCAACTCCACCCTAGTACCCAACTTCTACTATACGGCTCTCCAAAATCCTGATGTGAACTGTGTACCTCTGTCTGAAATGATGGATACTGGAATACCATGAAGGCGGACAATCTGTCTGATATAAATCTTAGCCAACCTTTCAGAAGAATAGCGGTCAACACTGGAATAAAATGAGCTGACTTGGTCAACCGATCCACAATCACCCAAATAGCATCAAACCTTCTCAAAGTCCGTGGAAGACCAACTACAAAGTCCATGGTGATCCGCTCCCACTTCCACTCTGGGATCTCTAACCTCTGAAGTAATCCACCCAGCCTCTGGTACTCATATTTGACCTGCTGACAGTTAAGACACTTGGCCTCAAACCCAACTATATCCTTCTTCATCCTCCTCCACCAATAGTGCTGTCTTAAATCCTGATACATCTTTGCGGCACCGGGATGAATTGAGTACCGCGAACTATGGGCCTCCTCGAGAATCAACTCCCGAAGCCCATCTACATTTGTCACATAGAACCGGCCCTGCATCCTCATCACACCGTCATCACCAATAGTGACATCTCTGGCATCACCTCGCCGAACCCTGTCGTGAAGAACTAAAAGATTAGGATCATCATACTGGCGCTCCCTGATACGGTCATAAAGACAAGACCGAACAACCACACAAGCTAATACCCGGCTAGGCTTTAAAATATCCAATCTCACGAACTGGTTGGCTAAGACTTGAACATCCAAGGCTAAGGGCCTCTCAGCTGCCAGAAGATATGCCAAACTCCCCAAACTCTCTGCCGAGTGACTCAGGGCGTCGGCCATTACATTGGCCTTCCCCGGGTGGCATAATATAGTGATATCATAGTCTTTAAGTAGCTCCAACCACCTCCGCTGATGCAAATTAAGGTCCTTTTTCCTGGACAAGTACTGTAAACTCCGGTGGTCAGTGTAAATCTCACAGGGAACACCGTACAAATAATGACGCCAGATCTTCAGGGCGTGAACAATAGCTGCTAACTCGAGATCATGAACCGGATAATTCTTCTCATGCACCTTCAACTGCCTAGATGCTTAGGTAATCACCCTACCATCCTGCATCAATACCGCTCCAAGGCCAATCCTCGAGGCATCACAATAGATAGTGTAGGACCCCGAACCTATAGGCAATACTAATATTGGGGCTGTAGTCAAAGCTGTCTTGAGCTTCTGAAAGCTCTCCTCACACTCCTCGGTCCACCTAAACGGAGCACCCTTCTAGGTCAGCCTGGTCATAGGTGCTGCAATGGATGAAAATCCTCCCACAAAGCGACGGTAATACCCCGCCAAACCAAGAAAACTGCGGATCTCCGAAGCTGATGACGGTCTGGGCCAACTCTGCACTACCTCCACCTTCTTCGGATCTACCTTGATCCCATCACAAGACACTATGTTGCCCAAGAATGTCACTGAATCAAGCGAGAATTCATACTTAGAAAATTTTGCATACAATTTCTTCTCCCTCAAAGTCTGAAGCACGGTCTTCAGGTGCTGCTCATGATCTTCCCGAGACCGGGAATATACCAGGATTTCGTCAATAAACATAATGATGAAGGAATCAAGATAAGACCAGAACACACAGTGCATCAAATACATAAAGGCTGCTGGGGCATTGGTCAGCCCAAATGACATGACAAGAAACTCATAGTGACCATATCTATTCCTAAAAGTAGTCTTCGGGATGTCCGGCTCCCGAATCTTCAGCTGATGATAGCTAGAACGCAAGTCAATCTTGGAAAACACCCTGGCACCCTGTAACTAATCAAATAAATCATCGATGCGAGGAAAAGATACCTATTCTTCACTGTAACCTTGTTCAACTGCCGATAATCAATACACATACGCATAGAACCATCCTTATTCTTCACAAATAAGACCGGAGCACCCCAAGGTGATACACTGAGCCTGATGAAACCCTTATCAAGCAACTCCTGCAACTGCTCCTTTAACCCCTTCAACTCAGGAGGAGCCATACGGTAAGGAGGAATAGATATGGGCTGAGTGCCCGGCAACAAATCAATGCCGAAATCAATATCTCTGTCGGGCAGCATGCCCGGAAGATCAGCTGGAAACATATCTGGAAAGTCCCTCACTACTGGAACTAACTCAACTGTAGGGGTATCAGTACTGACATCTCTCACATAGGCCAAATACGCATCACACCCCTTCTCAACCATTGGCTGAGCTCTAAGAAATGAAATGACCCTGCAGGGAGTATACTCTAAGGTACCTCTCTACTCTAATCTCGGCAAACATGGCATAGCTAGCGTCACAGTCTTAGTGTGACAATCAAGAATAGCATAATGGGGCGACAACCAGTCCATGCCCAAGATAACATCAAAATCTACCATACTGAGTAATAACAAATCGGCTCTGGTCTCAAAACCACTAAGAGAAATCAAACACGACCGATACATGCAGTCCACAATGAGAGAATCTCCCACGGGAGTAGATACATAAACAGAGGAACTCAAAGAATCTTGAGATATCCCCAAATGTGGAGCAAAATAAGAAGACACATATGAATACGTAGAGCCTGGGTCAAATAATAATGATGCATCTCTATGACAGACAGGACGATACATGTGATGATTGAATCTGAAGCAACGACCTCTGAATGGGCTGGAAGGGCATAGTACCTGGCCTGGCCTCCCCCTCTAGGGCGACCTCGACCTACCCGACCTTGACCTCGACCTCGAGCTGGCTGAGGAGGTGGGGTGGCAGTTGGTGCTGGAAGAATGGCCGGAGGACCCGATAGAGCACGTGGAGGCTGATAAGTCTACGGAGGTGCACCCCTCCTGGATCTGGGGAATCGCTAACTAGGTGATGAGTGTCACCACACTCAAAACAACCTCTCGGAGGACGCGGCGGCTGAGACTGACTCGAACCTGGCCTGCTGGACTGGCTGGTAATAGCACCTCGAGTATGAGGCATACTGGATACTAGTGGTGCATAATAGGGCTCATGAGGTTTAGGAGGAGCTGGAACACCGCTGGCTGCTGGAAGAGCTGAATGAATAAGGCGACTCACAAAGCCCCTACCATAGCGTGCTGTTGGTTCATGAGCTCCTGAATAATGAGCAGTCTCTCGAGACCTCTTGGCCTCTCTCTCCTCTTTGTCTGAGCAAACATGCCCTCTACTCTCCTGGCAATGCTCACTGCATGCTGATAAGTGATGTCCATCTATAACTCCCTGGCCATACTGGTCCGAATACTGGGGTGGAGTCCCTCAATGAAGCGACGAACCCTCTCTCTGACTGTAGTAACCAGAGCCGGCATATGGCGAGCTAACTCACTAAAACGGACTGCATACTCCGACACAGTCATAGCACCCTAACGTAATTGCTCAAACTATGCGCTCTAAGCATCCCTGAGGCTCTGAATAACATACTCACGCAGGAACATCTCTGAAAACTGAGTCCAAGTGAGTGAGGCTGCCTCGTCCGAACTACTCATCTCATAGGCACGCCACCACTGATATGCCGCTCCCCTTAGATGGAAAGCGGTGAAAGAAACCCTACTCGTCTCCACAATGCCCATAGTGCGGAGAATACGATGACACTCCTCAAGAAAACCCAGAGCATCATCTGAAGTTAGTCCGCTAAAAGTAGGTGGTTGGTACTTCTTGTACCTCTCAAATCTGAGTTGCTCTGCCTCAGAAGCAGCTACCCTGATCTCATGCTGAACCGGAGCCACTAGGGGCATAAGAATATGCTCTGGGGCCTGATCAACCTGGACCCTCTACTGAGGAGTGCGGGCTGCTGGAGTCTGTGCCCCTCCCCCGACCTGAGATGTAGCGGGAGCTATCGAAAATAGTCCAACCGGAGCCAGAGTGCTAAACATGCTCAAGAACTGAGCTAAAGTCTCCTGGAGGGCTGGAATAGCAATAGGGATCTCTGGTACTGGCCCTCCAGCTGGAGCTTCTGGGGGCTCCTCTGACGTAGCTTTCGCAGGTGCTCGGGATGCACCGCGTGGTCGTCCTCGACCCCTACCCCGGCCTCTGGCGGCTCTGATAGGGGGCTCGGGTGCCTGATCGTCGGTCCTCCCAGTACGGGTCCTCACCATTTGTGAGAAAGAATTGAATTGAATCTTAGAATTTTTGGTGTCAATAAATCGCACGACAAGGAAATCAAAGAAATATGATTGTTCTTAATAGTTACATAGCCTCCCAAAGATAAGTACGGACGTCTGCGCACCGATCCGCGAGACTCTAATAAACCGGCTTGTGACTCGCGACTCCTATGAACCTAGTTCTCTGATACCAACTAGTCACGACCCAAATTAGCCCCCAGTAAGGTGTCGTGATGGCACCTAGTCTTTATGACTAGGTAAGCCTAATATTACGAAATATATAAAGAAAATATAGCATTTTAAAGATAAACAGCATATTGTGAATAACCAAGAGTAGTACCACTCGGCATATACCAAAAAGAATTTTCCCAACACCCGGAATATCACTAAGTTACAAGATGCTATAATCTATGTAGCTCTATACAAAAGTCTGAAGATAAATAAAGAAAGTCTCTAGGTGAGGGCGTAGAAAGGGACTCCGAAGATCTGCGGACGCAAGTAGAAGTACCTTGAAGTCTCCTAGAATCAGCAGCACGCACTAACCCCAAGGCTGATAGCTCGTACCTGGATCTGCACACAAAAATATGTGCAGGAAAGGGCATGAGTACACCACAATGGTACCCAGTAAGTGCCAAGCCTAACCTCGGTCAAGTAGTGACGAGGTCAGGTCAAGGCACTACTAGAGTAAATATAATAAATTAAACAGTAAAAGGTATAAGTAAAATTTACGATAACACAGTTAAAGAAATTCTCGAAAATTTAACAGTTAAGGGAGTCCTAGACTTAGAACAAGGTAAACACAGTGGGGAATCTCCCGGGATAATGTCCTGTAGTTCCAAATGAATATACAGTATAAGAAGATCTCCCGGAATATGTCTGTAGTCCCAAAGTAAATATGCAGTGCTCGGGGATCTCCCGGAGTACGTCAGTAGTCCCAAAGTAAATATGCAGTGCTGGGGGATCTCTCGGAATACATCCGTAGTCCCAAAGTAAATATGCAGTACATGGAGATCTCCCGGAATACATCCGTAGTCCCAATTTAAATATGCAACGCAAGATAAAATGGCAGGTATGACATCGAGTTATACAGTTTATACTAAACACATCTAAGGAAAGTAGGGACTTAACTAAGCATGGCACACAAAATGTCAAATAGGCAGTCAAAACACGTAAGCATGCTTCGCTAGCGTAAGTTTAACAATTAAATGTATTAGTGCAATTTAATAAGGAAAAAAAACAGTTTATGATTTAGAAGGGAAAATGGGATTTTTGTAATAATAGCCTGTGTACGTACTCGTCACCTTACGTACACGGCGCCGACACATCAATTAATATCAAACATCTTAAAGGAAAGTTCCCAACACAAGGTTAGGCAAGCCACTTACCTCGAACCGCTCAAATCACCTCGATAACACGTTCTTGCCACGAGTATCTGACACCAAATGGACCGAATCTATTCAAATAAATGGCATAATGTAAATATAACTACAAGTAACTAATTTAGCTAATTAATTCGAAGCTAAAGCGTGCAATTAGGAAAAATGCCCAAAAAGTCTCCCCGAGCCCACGTCTCAGAATCGGGTAAAAATTACAAATTATGAACACCCATTCACTCATGAGTTCACTCGAACGAAAATCATATAAATCAGACGTCAAATTCTCATTCTAATCTCAGCTTTGTAATTGGGGAACCCGTTTCTCCCATTTCCAAACTTTTACCCTCAATTTTCTTAATTAGACGAGGAAAACAACAATAGATAAATGTATTATGATCAAAATAGAGTTAGAATTAGTTACCCAATAGTTCTCCTTCAAAATCCCTCGAGAAATCATCTCCCACCGAGCTCTAAATCAAATTTTGTGATATGAAATTTCAAACCCTCGAAATCCTATTTTCTGCCCAGCGATTTCCGCACCTGCGGACCTAGGACCGTACCTGCAGTCATGCACCTGCGGATAATCCATTGTAGGTGCAAAGTCCACTTACTTGGGCTGGGTCCGCACCTGCGCGCATGAGTCCGCACCTGCGGATGCGCTTCGGCGCTCAATCGTCCGCTTCTGCAGAACCTTGGGTCCTTCACAATGCCGCATCTGCGACTGCCCTTTCGCAGATGCGGCTCAGCTCCTGCGGCTCACTCGTCGCATCTGAGAGAATTGACTCCCTGGCTTAAAAGTGCACCTTCGATCCCAGCCTCGCTTCTGCGAGGCCACACATGCGGACTCCCCACAACAGATGCAAAAACACTAGAACCAGCAACTCCAAAAATTCCTCTAAGTCCAAGTTCATTCTGTTAAGCATCCGAAACACACACGAGGCCCCCGGGACCTCAACCAAATATACCAACCAATCCTAAAACACCATACGAACTTAGTCGAGCCTTCAAACCATGTCGAACAATACCAAAATCATGAATTAAGCACAGATTCAAGCCCAATTTAAAATTTTCCAAATTCTACAGACGATGCCGAACCACATCAAATCTAGTCCGAATGACCTTTAAATTTACACACAAGTCACAAATGACATTACGAACCTACAACCACTTTCGGAATTCCAATCCGAAATCGATATCAAAATTTCCACTATCGGCCGAAATCGCCGAAAAACTAACTTTCGTCAATTCAAGCCTAAATCTACTTTAGACCTCCAAAACACATTCCGGACGCGCTCCTAACCCCAAAATCACTCAACGGAGCTAGCGAAGTTGACAGAATTTCATTCCGGATCCGTCTTCACATAGTTTTGACTACGGTCCAAACTCTAAGGCTTAAACTCACAACTAGGGACTAAGTGTTCCAAAACTCCCCGAATTCCATAACCAACACTCCGGCACATCCCAAAAGCAGAAACAAATATGGGGAAAACAAATATTAGGTTATCGGGGCTTAAATTCTCAAAACGACCGGCCAGGTCGTTACAATTTCTATCTCTTGCCATCAAGTGTACTCCTTTAACTTCCTTGTTTTCCTCAATTTTTCTCCATTTTCAAAGAAAATGGTGAAGACTTCAAAAATCATTCCCCAAAAATAAACTCCTTCTACCTCGCGGCCGGCTACCGAGGAGACTGTTTTGCATACTTCTGTCGAGGAACCAGTAATGGAACCCCCTTTGAAAATGTTCGTCCCTAGAGGATGCTCGGTAACCGTCGATTTCAAGGTTGAATAACCTTCCCTCGTACAAGGCCGATGTGAGGAGGTCTCGAGATACGTATGCTCGATCACTGAATAAGTCCTCCTTACGGTAAAAAAGGATTGCAATTGGGTTGACAAACACGTGGTGGTTCCCGGACCCGACGAAGACATCACCACCCACGTCGAGGGATACTTAAGTGTTTACACTTACCCCTTTACACTAGGCCCATTGGATTCGATCATCATCGACTTCTGCAAAAGATACGAGGTACGCCTCGGTCATATTTACCCCTTATTCTGGAGGATCGTGATCCTTCTTCGGTTCTTCACGAGCAAGACCGATGGATGCTCATTCACCATCGACCACCTCATGCGCCTATATAGTCCCTGAATCTTTAG
>AWOL01S0035693.1:51828-113282 GCA_000715115.1 Nicotiana otophora | reverse complement strand
GATCAAGCTCGCGCGTCAGGCCAGTAAAGCCCTGCTCTCAAGTATTGATGAAGATCGAGATCGAGGCTGGCTAGGCCGTTTCGTCCGACTGAGGACCTTGGTCTTAATCCCAACCGAGCGCATGCCATTCCCCGAGAAGTGGAATATATCATGTAAATGAAATTTCATTTTCAAAATCTTATTTTACGCTTTTTTCCTTCCTTCTTATCGGTGCTTTGTGGTGGTACAACTTCCGCTCGAGTCCCAAATACAGTCCCTCGACTCAAGGAGTGGGTCGAGAGCATCGTGTTACAAAGGCCATATTCCGAGTGATCATGGCACGAACTTTCGAAGGGCCGGTAGGAGGCCCATTCTCATGGTGAGATTCCTTTCCCGAATAAGTAATATCTGGGTTCCTCCGTGTCATTAAGTTCTCACTTGTTTCATTTCCTTTTGCAGGTTTATCCAAGGACGTCACACTGAGGCCTTCATCCGGTGGTGAGAACTTCCCCGCCGAGTCCCCTGCTCTGAGACAGGGTGATGAGAAGAAAATAAAGAGGGCTCAGAGTTCTCCGAGCTCAAAGAAGAATAAACCAAGGAGAAGGTTGGTGCGCAAATCCAAAGAAAGCACAAGCGCTCGAGAACCATCTTCGGATTCACTCTACCGGCTGAGGGACGAATCCGAAGAAGAAGGAAAAGCCTTTGATTTGATGGCCTACGTGTCATCGCAACCCGAGGGGCAAGGGGCTTCTGAACCGGAGAGAGGCAAGGCCGATTTGCCTAAAGTTAGGGAGGTCGACAGGGAGGCTGTGGCCGAAGCTTCTCGGGATATAGACAATGCCTTAAAGGAAGCACATGGTGTGATAGACATCATTGAGTCGCCCTCGTTCACCGAGTCCATGTATAACGAGGCTCACACGGTGAAGGAACATCCCATCAAGGGGGCCCATAGAGCAGATAACCCCTTTCGTGGCCTTTTTGATGGCGTTGATTCTATCGCCACGGAGGACGTCACCAGGTTGGGTAACTTGGAGGTGCCGAATAAAAGTCCATCTTCGGGAACAAGCGGGCCTTCCTCAAGCCCGAAACTGGTCAACCGATTCCCAGCTTAGAGTGTGGATCCTGACCGGAAGCGATCGATCGTCATCTCCATTTCAGAGAATGCCCGGGTCCTTCCGTCCCCCATAGAGGTGGCCAGCTACCTTCGGTGTCTGGTGACCGAGGAGGACCAAGCTAAGGTGAACAAAGTAGATGCGCCCTTCCTGTTCAATGAAGCACTACAAGCACTAAACCGGGTAACTTCAAATATCTCTTGATGACTGTAATTTGTACTAAGACTAAATTTTAGGTGGTCCTAACATTTTTCTTTATGTCTGCAGGCCTCAGTGCTTCATCAGGAAACTTTTATTTGATATCGGGACGATCTGAACCAACTTGAAGCTGAGGCCCGAGGGCTTACTGAGAAGAGAGATACTTACAAACTTCTCAGAGCAGTGTGAAGGGGAGGCTAAGAGTCTCCGAGTTGAGCTGGAGGTGGCTCAGAAGGAGCATGCCGACTTGGTCGAGCAGGTAAAAATATTTGAGGTTAGTGATGATGAGCTATACTCGGTGACTAATGGTTGGAATCCGTAGGTCCAACAGAAAATCAATCGGATCGACCAACTTTGGGCTGAGATGGATATTGTCAAGGCCGAGACCGACGAATGGAGAGGCAGGATGGACCGTCTGGCCTCGAAAAAGGAGACTGATCAGGCGCAGCTGACTTCGGATGAGACCCAGCTTCGAGCGGCAAAGGAAAAGGCTGAGGTGTAGGCTAAAACGATTGAGGAGCTCCAGTCTCAGCTAAGTGCGGCCGTTTCTGATCGAGAAAAGCTTGCCAATGAAATTGAAACATCCAAGTCGGTGGTCTTGGTGGTTAAAGCCGATACCGACGAGATGGTGACCCAATATAAGGCCGATGCCGAGGTGGCCTAGGATCGAACAAAGGATATCGTCGAGCATGCGAAGCAGCAATCCCGAAGGGAGGCCCTCGAGAAGATTCATGCTCGGGGTTTCGACTTGTCGACCAAAATTGAGAGTGATAAGGGGCTCGAAGACCAGGCCAAGAAGTTGGCTTATCCCAAGGATGAAGAAGGATTCGAGGGTTCGAGCGGATCCGAGGGTGGAGGAGACTCCGAAGACCCTGGCGACGAGGCGGGCTCTGGTGAAGACCAGGCCGTTTAAGTGCCTTGTACATTTTCTTTGTTTTTTGTTTTTTTTACTTTTATACTTTTTTGTCAAGGCCATTTGGCCCTTGTAAGAACTATATATATATATATATATATATATATAAAATACAAGGCTTCCTTTTCCTTTCTAAATTTTCTGAGGTTGTTTTTCCTTTGCTTTATTTTTTATGTTTGCAAAGATCAAAATACCTTAGCATGAAATAGTTAGGTCATGTTCGGAGGTTCAAACAGGCCTTGCCTTCGACAATTTTTGTTTAGGCATCACGGGGTTTCGGTATGACCAGAACTTTTCCCTAAAGTACTTATAATATTTTAGATTATAGTTTGCTGAGGGTAGCCTTTAGAACCGATTAAGAAACTTTTCAAGGCCTTGTTTTTTGTTACGGGTATCGGATGTCTCCGAGTCATTTTAATATGGCCTTAGCCTTTTAGTTCTGGTGTTGCCTAGTGGGCTTGTCACCTTGAGTTATTCGGACTTTCCTAAGAGAACAGTCTCCGAATAAGGATGGTCGTAGCCTTTAAGGTTCGGGCAGTGCCAAATAGGTCTTGCGCCACCGGGCTCTGGTAGCCCGGGCCGTCCAAGTTTATATCTGGACGGCAGTCCCTGAGTGGGAGTGATCATTTGAACCCAGATAAAGGTGGCCCTTGGGCTCGATACCTTTAGGGGATCGAATGTAGGAAATTCATAAAGAAAAGAAAACTTTTAAGGGACAAGATATTTATACGCAAGGTAGAGACTTCCTTTTATTTCTATGCGTAATATATATGATTACACATGCTTACAAGCTTTATGTCAGGTCTCCAGCAGTCTATGTGGGCACGGTTCATTCGACCATTTGGCCCTTATAGTAAATCCTATCGATCGAGCCGAGACCATTCAATCGCAAAGTTTCTTTCCTTGCTAAAGTCGTTATCGAGGGTAATGCCCCCAGTGTTAGGGGCCGATCGTAGAGAGGCCTCGAATACTGTTGTCATGATCTTCGATACCGGTTCATAACCGGCCTTCGATTCTAAATTAGCACGATTTACTGTAGCTTCGTTAAAAACTTTGCCGGAAAACCCATTTGTGACAAAATTGGTTCAAGGGAAAAAGAGTGCAACTCGTTCCTTCAGGCCTAAAAATTGTATCGTTCTTTGATGGTTGCCTGCAAGTGTTACTTCGAAATGCAAATAAATAAAAGGAATGAATGGGGTTGTACCTTAGCAATAGGATTATAATACCTCTCAATTTGCTATTGTTTGGCGGCTAATCGGATAAGGGCGGCTTCGCGCCTTTCATCTAATAGCTCCAGGTGCATGTTCATGGACTCGTCATTTGATTCCTTGATTGCATATCGGAACCTGAGACTTGGTTCTGTGACTTCAACCAGTATTAGAGCTTCGGCGTCGTAAACCAGCGAGAACGGGGTGGCCCCGGTACTGGACTTCGAGGTCGTACAGTATCCCCATAGGACTCTACGTAGGATTTTCTTCCATTTTCCTTTGGCATCAGTTAACCTCTTTTTGAAGTTTTGGAGTATGGTTTTGCTGGTCTATTCTGCTTGTTCGTTCCCACTAGGTGGTTGGGTGTTGATAGGATCCTTTTGATCTTATGGTCTTCGAGAAACTTGCTTACTTTTCCTGCCGATGAATTATTTTCTGTTGTCGGACACGATCTCGGTCGGCATTCCGAACTGGCATATGATGTGGTCCCAGATGAAATCGATGACTTCCTTTTCCCTGACCTTCTAATATGCTTGGGTTTCCATCCATTTAGAAAAATAGTGAGTCAGAAACAATATAAATTGAGCCTTACTGGGTGCCCATGGGAGGGGGGAATTTTGTCCATTCCCCACTTCATGAACGGCCATGGTGACAAAATTGAGTGCAGCAGCTCTCCAGGTTGATGAATCATCAGAGCATGTCTTTGACATTCATCACATTTTCGTACAAACTCCTTCGCGTCCTTTTCTATGTCAATCCAGTAGTAGCCGGCTCTGATTATCTTTCGAACCAATGATTCGGCACCTGAATGATTTGAGCAGGTGCCTTCGTGAATTTCCCTCAGAACGTACTCAGTATCTTCTGGTCGTAGACATATCACGAATTGGCCATTGAATGTTCTTCTAAACAGGGTTCCGTCTTCGGACAAGCTAAACCGGGCTGCCTTCGTACGGAGGGCCCTCGATTGTTTTAGATCTAAGGGCAGTTTTCCGGTCTTCAGATATTCTATATATTTGTTTCTCCAGTCCCAAGCTAGGCTCGTTGTGTTTATCTCGGCATGGCCTTCTTCCTCTACCGATCTCATGAGTTGTACGACTGCCCCCGAGTTGAACTCATCGTCCTCGACCACCAACCCCAGGTTAGCAAGGGTATCGACCTCACTATTTTGGTCCCGAGGTACGTGTTGTAGAGTCCACTCCTTGAATCAATGTAATGTTACTTGCAACTTATCCAGGTACCTTTGCATTCGTTCTTCTCTGACCTCAAACGCCCTATTAACTTGGTTCAGCACAATGAGGGAGTCACACTTAGCTTCGATTACCTCCGCCCCCAAGCTTTTGGCTAGTTCGAGACCTGCAATCATGGCCTCATACTCGGCCTTGTTGTTAGTCAATTTTACAGTCCTAATAGATTGCCTAACTACATTGCCTGTTGGTGGCTTCAATACAATGCCAAGTCTGGACCCTTTTGCATTAGAGGCACCATCCGTAAAGAGGGTCCAGATCCCCGAAGAAGTCCCCGAGTTCACCGACAACTCTCTTTCGACCTCGGGTATTAGGGCCGACGTAAAGTGGACCACGAAATCTGCCAAAATTTGAGATTTAATGTCGGTCCGGGGTCAATATTCAATATCGTACCCGTTGATTTCCATGGCCCATTTGACCAATCATCCCAAGAGCTCGGGTTTATGCATTATATTTCGCAATGGGTTAGTCACGACACATATAGGATGGCATTGAAAATATGGTTTCAGCTTCCTAGAGGCGCTTAGCAAAGCGAGCACCAATTTTTATAGGTGAGGGTACCTAGTTTCGGCCTCACCTAGAGTCCTGCTAACATCGTAAATAGAACATTACGTACCTTGCTCTTCCCGGACCAGGACTCCACTTACCGCTATCTCTGATACAACTAAGTACAAGTATAGTTGTTCGCCTATTTTCGGCATGTGAAGCAGCGGCGGGATGGATAGATACCGCATGAGTTCCTTCAATGCCCGTTGACACTCCGGGTTCCATAAGTGGCTTGTATCGGAGGACCTCGAGAAGAATAGCCCCAGGGCGACTATGCATCCGGTTAATCTTTGCACGACCTTCACGTTGTCCACAACCGTGATATCTTCGATGGCTTTGATCTTGTCAGGGTTGATCTCGATTCCCCAGTTGGATACCAAGAATCCGAGGAATTTACCTGATCCAACTTCGAACACACACTTCTCCGGGTTCAGCTTTGTCACGACCCAAACCATAGGGCCGCGACAGGCACTCGGTGTCTAACTCAACCGAGTACCAATGTAACGTATCTTTCTTATTATACTATAATGGGTAAATGAACCAGAAGGGTCGTCATGAGATAACTAGAATTAAACACAAGAGAACACTCGACATGGGATGGCCCAACATGATATAGAAGCTTATGCATGCGACATACAGACCTATAAGGTCGACATGATCATTTGTATACTCAAAATATAGGCCGACAAGGCCACACAAGTATACATACACATGATATCTTTCTACAAGCCTCTAAGAGTACATAAACATCATAAAGGTCGGGACATGGTCCCACAATACCAATTAATGCATGTCCAAATCATACTGACCAAATAGGCAACTCCGGAGCAAGTGGAGTGCACCAACACCTTCCACTGAGATGATAGCCTACTAGGAGGACTCACAACCTGTCTATCGGGACCTGCAGGCATAAAATACAGCGTCCCCAGGCAAAAGGGACGTCAGTACAAATAAAGTACCGAGTACATAAGGCATGAAAGCAGTATATAAAAGACATGAAAGAAACATAAAGTAAAAAACTTAACCTGTAAGTCTGAATAGCTCTGTGAATCATGAAATATTTATAATGTCATGCGTATGCGTATAAATGCCACATCATGCATAAGTATGTGCGTACATGCCATCATTAAGCCTCTCAGGGCATCCCGTCATATCCTCTCGGCCTCTGTGAGCGAAATCATCTACGAAGACCAGCTGATCAGGTGGTGGTGCGTATATAACGCCATTACCTTTCCCCATACCCCATATAAATATACGCGTATATAACGCCATCTAGTCATGGGTCAATGTACATCTATAAATGAATGCAATGCATAAGAAGTAAGTCAATATGATCTCTCAGAATGTCATAAGATCAATATGCCTTCGGTTAATATCATGAAATAAACCTTATCAACTTACGTATTTTCTTAGACCCATATACAGACGATAGAATATTATGACATATGAGGAATCAAGAACATAGGCACCCTTAGTACTTCTAAGAATAGAATAATTTGTGAAAGTTGTGTGCTTGCTTGTTTTGTTGCATCATATGGATCATACCAAAAGGAAAGAAGGGATAACCTTAGCATACCTTTGCAATATTCTCTCCATTCGTCAACCAAGCTCAATATGATCTTCTTACGTCTACAATGAGTAATCGGACTTCGTCGTCATCATATAAGCATTGCAACTCTCATATTTCAAAACCAATATTCTACAAGAAAACGGACAACACCTCCCCTGGTTTTACTATACATCCCATAAGTTACTAAAAGTCACCAAACAGCCCAAACAACAACAATATAATTCACAATAAGTTCTCTGATTACTTCAACAACCATTTTGAGCGGCAAGCTTGATTTACAATTAACAAAATATAATTTAATCCAATTCATTTTCCATGAATTTGCCTACAAATTATATAACATCATACTTATTCTTACCATATAATTTTGATCCCAAAACATCATAAGAATAATCTTCAAAATTAGTCCACACGCCTAGTACCTTAACCTTTATCGTCAACCTCTTGTTTTTCATGTTATCTTCTTCAATCTACTAAATTAGCATATAGATAAGCTTAACCACAGCAGAAACAACATAATCAAACTATTTATAACAATTTCAAGCCACAACAAACCTTATATGTAGCCTCATCACAGCCCACAAAAAAAAAGATAACGATTCCTTATGCCATGTCAATTACTATCTTGAAGATTTTAACTCAAACAACTCAAACAACACATGATTAACCTTAAGCACAACCAAGAACATGATTTGCATACCTTAGGCAGTATATACAACTTGAAATACCGAGCTTTTGTAGCTCACAACAACCCTCAATCACACCACAACACTATATAGACTCTCTTATTTACTTAGGCTAACTTTGATGTTTGATTATGGTGTATTTCTTTGGAATTTGTTTGGAGCCTTTGGGGAACTGTTTGGGAGGTTTGGAGAGTGTGAGGCTGGAAGGAGGAGGAAAAATGAGCAAAGCTCATCCCAAAAATGAGATAAGAATAAGTGAAGGTCGGGCCCCGACCAAGTAGGTCAAATAGGTGCTTCCTACGCAGTCTTACGAAAACGCAAATATCTCTCTACACCGATATCGTATTGACAAATAGTTTGCAGTGTTAGAATCTAGATAGATGTGGATTTAATTCCATATAATATCTCCTTGTAACTCTCAATATATTGGGAGAAAACTGCCTCACAACCTGGCATATAAACCTTCCAGTTTCTCCGAAGTGTGGCGATATGACTTAGCGACCCTACTTTAAAATTTCATATTTTTCTACCCCAATATCGTATGAATAAATGGTTTACACCATTTGAAACTAGGTTCAATACCTTAATTTTGGTATGATATATGTCCCAAAATGATATCATAAAGCTTACGAATTAATTTCTCAAAACGGCTCGTTACAAGGCAAATTTTAGCTCGCTATTTTCCAAACTTTATATTTTATATCCAAACATCATATATAGTCATATCTTAACTTTAAAATCATTTAAATCATGATTAATAAGTCTCATATTCATCTTAACTTACTTAAGACTTCGGTAAACCTTTCTTATCCTTGAAGAAGGATTTCGTCCTTTTTGAGCTTACATTAGATAATCCTATAATGACAGTGCCGTCTAAAGTACGGGATATAACAACATGTCCCCTTAGATACATTTGTCCCAGAATGATAACTCTTAAAGGCTTGCGAAAATGGGACGTAACATCATTAAATCACTTTATATACTTTCAAAGAGGATCTTATTTTCAAGCTTACATCAATTGACTTACAACGTACTTTCACGTACAGAAACATGTGGTGTAACATCATTCCTCCCTTTGGAATATTCGTCCTTGAATGTTGACTGATGCGCTTATCATTCTCATAATCTATGGCTCTTATAAATACTTTAATATTGTCCTTTGCCATCTAGGCAGTTGTTCTATGAATAAATCTAAAGGCCATGGTATTCCCCCCTTTAGGCCTCTTTCCCACGCCACGACTCGTGGTCAGATTTCTTCTAATCTCGTAACTATTGCTACCTTCTATCATGTAGTTTGTACGAATTTGTCCTTGTATGTGCGCCTATGCGAGACTCTTTTCTCATTTTCCTTTAGCTTTTAGCCAATCTCTAGGCCTCACTTTGTGAACATATACAGGACTACGACAAGTTATCACTATGGGCATCTATAGGTATACTGAAGTTCTTCGCTTGGTACTTTGTTGAATGTACCACTATTGCTATATTTTGTTTCCTAGCCTTGGTTATCTATCCTTATGGTTTTATTGCATCTAGGTAGGTCATACTGTACTATAACACTTACTTCGGTTTATTATTACCGAGGTCTGCTACCCAACTTCAGGTTACTCTCTCACTGCTTATCCTATATGTATAATTCTAAGTCCTTTAATGCTTCCTTATTACTGTTCATCTAAAGAATGGCATCATAACCTCCTCTTATACTTTGGAATTTTTATCCATCTATTGTTGATTCCCTTAATGTTGATCTATATCTACCACTGATAACTTGAGACCACTTACGTAATACATTGTCACTAGGGCTCACGTCTCATCGGAGAACATCTGAAGTGATTTTCCTGATCCACCTAGGGACAATACTATACTTCAAAAACTGTATTTCATAGCATCCCAACGTGATTAATCATTACTCCATCAAAGGCCTAAATGTCATCCTCTTATCTATCACAATTATACCCTTATTCTACTACTAGAGCAGCATTTCCTCTCTTCTAATTGCTCCTAGTCTTAGACTTCTCCAAGTCAATTCAAGCTATACTGAGCTTTCTATAACTTACAGAAACCATCAGCTCTCTTATTTTGATGGGTTTAATTTCAGGCCTTACCTATTTTGGTCACCTTCTCACTCATCTTTACTTATCCTTACTCTTATCTACCTAAACCCTTGTCGCTCTATGATACTTTAACATGCAACCTACACATATCTATTCATACTACTCGCAACCTTCCTTTAACTTGCTAGTACCACAGATTTCCTTTCGTGCCTTCTCAGTTACCTTTAAACATAAGCAATTATTTTTCGTGGTCATTCTGCCACTTGTTACATGAATACATGGCATATTTCATTGCCCACAAATATTGGAATTTCCTGTAACTCATATGATCTCAAATATCACCTTTTGATTTTTTTTTCTTCCCGTTCATTAGTCACAATAAGTGCCACTTTCTTGTGAAGTACATACAATGTTGTAGTGATACTGTTGTTACAAGACCATTTCTTCTTTATGTCACTATGGTTAAGTTGAAACCTTCTTCCTTATTTCCTCAGCTAGTCTTTCTTTGTAGTACTTAAGGGAGACCCTTTGACTCCTATAAAGCTACGATCTTATTACGTCGTATACCCGAAAGAATTTTTGATGTTCTTACTCGCCTATAATTATCCTTAGTTATTTACCTCTGCGCTCTTTTGCTTGTAGGGTTGCTTCTGAACTGAAATTGTTGACTGTCTTCTCCGTGGCACCGTCTATTATTTTTGTAACACTTATACAGTACCTTTAACAACCCTAACTCCTATTTGAATATTTCTCAAGGATCACGATGTCATCATATTTGCGAGATTGAATTCCCTATGTTGGATTTCACTAAGTTTATCTTGCACATTCTACTGATTTGTATGTATCTTCTTATGTAGCCATAACTAGACTCTTCGTGAATTAACTACTAACTACTCGTAAGCCTATTCTTATATCTATATTCTGCATAACCCCTCTTGGGTTATGTCCTTTGTCTTAACTTACCTCTCGTACTGGATCCTTATGTATAGAGTGTTTATTCCCACATATGTATCAGTATCATCTGGTGCAGAACCCTTACTGCCTTTCCCCGGTGTCATGCTTGCATAATGTTCTGGAGTCACATCATATCTGTAGGATTTGAATAAATACAATCTCATTCCTTTCACCTTTTTACTGCATTTTTTCTTTACTATTCCATAGTTACCTCTTCATCTTTGTCGTGTTTTCACATCTTTACTGACATCTTACCTGCCTTGCGGTAACCCTTCTGTACCAAGGATAACTAAAATTCTTACACATGAGGGTGACACCTAGTGTAGCTGGCACTCTTAGTCCCTTAAGCTTAACTTTGCTCACAGTGCTCGCTTTAGGGAAGCGTCTTCCTGAATGACCTTTAAAGGTTATTCTTCTGTTGTCCATTCTATTATCGCCGACACGTGATCTCTAAAATTCTCATGATGCCGGCTATTGTCAAATCATTCAGTCCCTAATTCATATTCATTTTATCTTGTTCACCAGCTCATACTAATTTCTATTACTCCGAGATCTAACGTTTCCTTCTGGTAATCACGTTGGAGTCACCAACTTATTTCTCGAAAAAAGGATATAACTTTATGGCTTATACTCTTCTATTGTTTCAAGACATGTCTCCTCTTGTCTTTTCCTTCACTTGACTATAGACTCTATCATCGTGTCATATTTTGTTTTACCGTTATCACCCATATATCACATCTTACTCATGATGCTTCATTTACTTTCTTCTTATTCTTCGGATAACAATTTTGTCTATCACTTTATTATGAAAACTTCAACAAAACGTTCTTTCACTTTTAGCTCCCCTTGCTTCATCTCACTGGCTCTTCAAAATGCCTAACATTCTCCTTTTGTTTTACTCAGGGCTGGAGTCATACTAAGGTAAATATTTATCCCTTCTAGGATTCCACTGCCTATCTTCTGAAATTTGTGAACATTCTAGTATTCATATATGACTGTATTATTCTAGAGTTCACCAGTTACGTGTCTCGCAGGGAGATCTATTACCACATTTGCACTATCTTCGGAAATGTTAGCTAATGATAACAATCCATCCACCATTTTTGGGTTACTCTAACCCCAGCTAGATCCTGATATCCTATCCTTCTCTTAAACTATATCTGCTGGCTCCCATAGGGCATAATTAAGATGAGTGTGGCCAATTGTATATAACTCTATTACTGTTGAAAGTAACTCATAATGCTTGTATTTCTCTGTCTAAATTGCAAATACTAATAATCTTCATTAACTAGGTACCTCGTGCCCTTCTTCATCTTGCTTCTTTTACTTGCCGAAACTTGTATCTATCTTCTGATTCTCTTATTTCTTTTTACCATATAGGTGGATAGATATTCTTACCTTAGGGCTCCTTATCAAGAAGCTTACACATCTTAGTACACACATGATCTGCTGAAGACCTCACATTTACTCATCATACGCATGATGCAAAATCGATTTCCTCTGACTAACCTCTTCCACATCCACATTTAATATCTTACCAACTGTCTTTCTGGATATAGGTATCGTTGTATTACGAATAAAATAAAATTTAGGAGTTTGAATTCTTACAACTGAGCTCTACCACACGATCTAGAGTAAGAAGAAAGAGTGGCAGTCCTAAATGCCCTGTAGCCTCCTGCTTATAAGTGTGATGCACAACACACCCATAAACAAGACTACTAGACATGGATTGTAGACTCCCAAGGACAGAACTGCTCGGATACCACTTTTGTCACGACCCAAACCATAAGGCCGTGACGGGCACCTGGTGCCTAACTCAATCGAGTACCAACGTAACGTATTCTTCTTATCATACTATCATGGGTAAATGAACCAGAAAGGCCGTCATGAGATAACTAGAATTAAACATAAGAGAATACTCGACATGGGATGACCCAACATGATATAGAAGCTTATGCATGCGACATACAAGCCTATAAGGCTGACATGATCATTTGTATACTCAAAACATAGGTTGACAAGGACATACAAGTATCCATATACATGACATCTGTCTACAAGCCTCTAAGAGTACATAAACATCATAAAGGTCGGGACATGGTCCCACCATACCAATTAATACATGTCCAAATCATACTGACCAAATAGGCAACTCCGGAGAGCAAGTGGAGTGCACCAACACCTTTTGCTGAGCTAATAGCTTACTAAGAGGACTCTCCACCTGTCTATCGGGACCTGCGGGCATGAAATGCAGTGCCCTCAGGTAAAAGGGACGTCACTACAAATAAAGTACCGAGTATATAAGGCATGAAAGTAGTATATAAAAGACATAAAAGAAATATGAAGTAAAGAACATAACCCGTAAGTCTGAATAGCTCTGTGAATCATGAAACATTTATAATGTCATGGATATGCGTATAAATGCCACATCATGCATAGGTATGTCCATACATGACATCATTAAGCTTCTCAGGAAATCTCATCATATCATCTCGGCCTCTGTGGGCGAAATCATCAACGTAGACCAGCTAATCAGGTGGTGGTGCATATATAACGCCATTACCATTCCCCATACCCCATATATATATAATATACGCGTATATAATGCCATCTGGTCATGGGTCAATGTACATCTATAAATGAATGCAATGCATAAGAAGTAAGTCAGTAAGATCTCTCGGAATGTCCTAAGATCAATATGCCTTTGGTTAATATCATAAAATAAACTTTATCAACTTACATATTTTCTGAGACCCATGAATAGACGATAGAATAATAGGACACATGGGGAATCAAGAACATAGGCACCCCTAATACTTCTAAGAACAGAATCATTTGTGAAAGTTGTGTGCTTGCTCATTTCGTTGCATCATATGGATCATGCCAAAAGGAAAGAAGGGATAGCCTTAACATACCTTTTCAATCTTCTCTCCAATCGTCAACTAATCTCAATATGATCTTCTTATGTCTACAATGAGTAACCCGACTTCGTCGTCATCATATAAGCATTGTAACTCCCATATTTCAAAACCAATATTCTACAAGAAAACAGACAGCACCTCCCTTATTTTTACTACATCCCATAAGCTACTAAAAGTCACCAAATAGCCCCAACAACAACAATATAATTCACAATAAGCTCTCTCATTACTTCAACAAACATTTTGAGCGGCAAGCTCGATTTACAATTAACAAAATATAATTTAATCCCATTCCTTTTCCATGAATCTGCCTACAACTTATATAACATCATACTTATGATTACCATATAATTTTCATCCCAAAACATCACAAGAATAATCTTCAAAAATAGTCCACACGCCTAGCACCTTAACCTTTATCGTCAACCTCTTATTTTTCATGTTATATTCTTCAATCCACTGAGTTAGTACATAGATAAGCTTAACAACAACAGCCACAACATAATCAAACTATTTATAATACTTTCAAGCCACAACAAACCATATATATATATATATATATATATAGCCTCAACATAGCCCACAAAAAAAAGATAACGATTCCTTATGCCATGTCAATTACTATCTTGAAGAATTTAACTCAGACAACTCAAACAACACATGATTAACCTTAAGCACAACCAATAACATGATTTACATACCTTAGGCAGTATATACAACTTGAAATCCCTAGCTGGTGTAGCTCACGACAACCATCAATCACACCACAACATTATAGAGACTCTCTTCTTCACTTAGGTTAACTTTGATGTTTGATTATGGTGTATTTCTTTGGAATTTGGAGCCTTTGGGGAACTGTTTGGGAGGTTAGGAGAGTGTAAGGCTGGAAGGAGGAGGAAAAATGAGCAAAGCTCATCCCAAAAACGAGATAAGAATAAGTGAAGGTCGGGCCCCGACCAAGTGGATCCCATAGGTGCTTCCTACGCAGTCTCGCGAAAATGCAAATATCTCTCTACACCGATATCGTATTGACAAACGGTTTGCAGTGTTGGAATTTAGATAGATGGGGATTTAATTCCATATAAATATCTTCTTGTAACTCTCAATATATTGGGAGAAAACTGCCTCACAACCCGACATATAAACCTGCCAGTTTCTCCGAAGTGTGGCGATATGACTTGGCGACCCTACTTTAAAAATCCATATTTCTCTACCCCAATATCGTATGAATAAATGGTTTAGACCTTTGAAAACTAGGTTCAGTACCTTAATTTTGGTATGATATATGTCCCAAAATGACATCATAAAGCTTACGAATTAATTTCTGAAATTGGCTCGTTACAAGGCAAATCTTAGCTCGATTTTTCCGCAACTTAAATCCGATTTTTCCCAAACTTTATATTTTATATCCAAAAATCATATATAGTCATATCATGAATTTAAACGCATTTAAATCATGATTAACAAGTCTCATATTCATCTTATCTTATTTAAAAGTTCGATAAACCTTTCTTATCCTTGTAGAAGGATTTCGTCCTTTTTGAGCTTAAATTAGATAATCCTATAATGACAGTGACGTGTGAAGTACGGGGTGTAACAACATGTCCCCTTAGAAACATTTTTCCCCGAATAATAACTCTTAAAGGCTTGCAAAAATAGGACGTAATATTATTAAGTCACTTTATATACTTTCAAAGAGGATCTCATTTTCAAACTTACATCAATTGACTTACGACGTACTTTCACGTACAAAAATATGAGGTGTAACAAGCTTCATATTGTATTTCTTCAGTATGCTGAAGCTTTCCTGCAAATTATTTAAATGGTCCTCTGCTCGCATGGACTTAACCGACATATCGTCAATATAAACCTTCGTTGATTTTCCTATTTGTTCCTCTAACATCCGGTTTACTAGGCGTTGGTAAGTGGCACCGTTATTTTTTAATCCGAACGACATCACATTATAGCAGTACGTGCCGTACTTAGTGATGAAGGAGGTTTTTTTCCTGATCGCCCGTGTTCATCCAGATTTGGTTGTACCCAGAGTAGGCATCGAGAAAACTGAGGATCTCATGGCCGGCCGTGGCATCGATCTTGCAAAAGATGTTGGGCAAAGGGAAGGAGTCCTTAAGGCATGCCTTATTCAAATCCTTATAGTCCACACACATTCTTAATTTATCCCCTTTTTTAGGGACTACCACTTAGTTTGCTAACAAATCCGGGTATTTAACCTCCCGAATGGACCCTATTTTAAGGAGTTTAGATACCTCATCCTTAATGAAAGTATGTTTGACCTCGGACTAGGGTCCCCTCTTCTGCTTGACCGGATAGAACTTCGGGTCCAGGCTTAGCTTGTGAGTGGTTATCTCCGGCGGGATCCCTGTCATATCAAAGTGGGACCAAGCGAAACAATCGTTTTTAGCTGTAAGAAATTGAATGAGTTTTTTCCTAAGCTCGGGGCTTAACCCCGTGCCCAGGTATACCTTTCGATCGGACAAGTGTTCGGTTAGTACGACTTATTACAGTTCCTTGACCATTGATTTTGTGGCATCGGAATCATTGGGAACTATCAACTATGTAAGATCTGGGGACTCCGTAGTCGTCGTCCTCGTCTACCTCTAATTCCTGCGATCCGGTCGAGGCTGGTGTCGGTGACTGCTATTTGTCTTTGACCATCCGATTCGGATTCTCCAATATTGAGAGTGTGGATGCTGGGATCACCTCATCGATCACGAACATCTCCTTGGCGGCCGGTTGTTCCCCATAAATCGTTTTGACTCCTCCGGGTGTTGGGAATTTCAGCACCTGGTGCAGTGTCGAGGGTATTGCCCTCATGTTGTGAATACATAGTCTCCCAAACATGGTGTTGTATATCATATGCCCTTTGATTACATAGAGCTTGGCTTCCTGTACGATTCCAACAACTTTCACCAGTAATGTTATCTCCCTTTTAGTGGTCTCGCATGCCATGTTGAACCCGTTCAGGACTAGAACCGCAGGTATGATCTGATCTTTTGGCCGAGTTATTCCACGACCCTTGATCTGATGATGTTTCCCGAGCTACCTGGATCAATTACAATACACTTAATTCGAGATTTATTTACGAGTACCTATATTGCCAGTTGACGAGCTTAAAGCATACACTTAAATATGCTCGCTAGTCGAATATAGTATACTATAATATCGTATCCACAGGGATTGGATTTAAATAATATTGTAGTTTATAGCTTGATTGCTATCCAAGATGATTAACAATTGAGATTTCTTTGTGATTTATAACTAAAATTTAACTAAAAGTTTAAACTGTTGACTAGTGACAATCACAATAAGAGTAATCAAGGAGGATATCAATGGGAGAAAATAAGGGTTGATTGGATAGGTTAAAGATAATTGCCTGGGATTAACTCTAGTTAATTCACTTCTGATGTTCAAGTGAGTTTTTCGAATTCACTCAATTATTAGTTTAAATTTTCAGTAGAATCTCCTCTCTCGATTAAGTCTCAACCTCACATATGAACCAATTTATGCTCGGTGAAGATATGCAAGAATTTATAGTGGATTGGTGCTTAGGAGAACCTCTTTCGATTATCCTCCTAACTATGTCTAAACAATAATTCAACTAGCCTCTTTCGATTACTATGAAGAATCAATGAAGTCTACCAACAAGGTAATGCGAAAACATTACTAGTTATGCCTCTTTCGATTACATGAACATGTGAAAATAGATGCAACAATTAAAACACCCGAAATGATTCAATACATACAAACTAGAGTTAATAATCGACAAACAATTATCAATACACCAAATCCATCAATCCCTAAGAGAACTACTCTATAAATATGGAGTAATTCATCACAAATAAGTTTAAGTTAAAGGAAAATATACTACGATCCAAACTCTTGTCTTGAGCGAGGATTGAATGATGAAATCCTTTGTACTCTTCTTTATCCCAATTCTCTTTAGCCTCCTTAGGTCTTAGATGTGTCAAAAGTCCAAAAAATACCGTTTTTCCATGTATATATACCAAGTAGGGTCGGGCCGAAATAAACACACCTTCTTCTTCGCGAAATAGGACTCTTCCCGGAATAGGATGTGTGTAGCCGCGCACTTGGGAGTGTGCTCACGCATATGGCTGTGCACTTTGGATGGTGTTCTGCCTCACATGCACGTCCAGTGCGCGCTCGTGCACCTGGGTGATGTCCTGCTCGATTCTTCATTTCTCTCATTGAATGCACAATTGTCCGTTGATCCCTGAACTCGATCACAACTTAATCCTTAAGCATTTACTCAGACTTCAAAGCTCCAGAATAGTTTGAATTCATGCCATAACATCTACATAGCTCGGGATCACTCTTACAAGGCATAAAACACATAATTAGTGCAGAACACTAGCGATTTATACTCAAACTAAATTCAAGTGCAGTAAATTAGAGTATGATAAGCAACTAAAACACGCAATTATAGCCTACCATCAACACCCCACACTTAAACCATTGCTCGTCCTCGAGCAATCAAACTACACTTTATATATACACGACCTTTTTTAAACAACTCTCCTAACTCATCATACCAAGAATATTTAAAATAGATTAAGCACAATAGTGTAACACCCTAGCCTCAAGATTTGACTCAAAAGCACAATGCATTATTCATAACCCGCTCACTTACTCTACCATAGAGGTCAAGCATTACCTCTCCTTCATATATCAAGTGCCCTCACAACAAAAGAGAGTAGTTCCACACACAATAAACATTAAGAACAACTAGGAACTCAAGATAGACAGAATTCACTCACTCTTAGAAATAACATTCATATGTCACAAACGATGAACCATAGGCTTGCCTGTAGTGTACTACTCCACTAATTGAGTTCATTTAGTCAAGGATCAAGTAGAACTTTAATTGGTTGTAATGTAAGATGCGGGACGAGTAGGATACATTTAGATATAAGAGTGACTACACCTCCCTAAGCACTTTAATACATATACTTAACCATTCAAAACCCTACATTTATGTCAAACCATACTCCACCTTCACATCAATATATATTAACTCCCAACTTCTTTAAGCACAAATACATCAAGAGTTACCACTTATCAATGAGTAATTTTCACAGCAATACACTGTATATTTTTTTCTTTTTCAATTTAAGTGGCTCTTACTTTTTCAAAACAATGCACCTTTATCCTTATTTCATTAGTTCCACTCAAAGACCAACCCAATCACCACACACTTCAACTTTTATAAAGTTCATACAATTTCAAGTGCTCACGAGAGGTAAATGGTTCAAATAGATGGTTAATTCAAACAAATGAGTAAGACTTGTAATGTGGTTGCCAAAGAAATAAAATTATAGGCTCAAAGGGGTTAACTAAGCTATAACAATTAGGCAGGTAGAAGCATGTAACTAGGTTAATAAAGAAATGCCTATATCACTTCCAAGACTGAATAAAACTACTATTTCGCTTTGCAAACACACGGGGAAAGTTCTAGACATCAAATACAATGCACAGAATACACCAAAACCATACACACACATGGCACATAATTCACTCAAGATTGGATCATCAAGACACTCTAGCCAAAGCAGTTAAGCAAAGTTTTAAGGTAGTTATGCAAGAGTCAAAAACTGAGCCTAAGCGTCACAACTAAAGTACTCACTATTCTCAAGGCATAATAAAGTCAAGAGACATTATTTTCTATTCAAACCATAGAACAAGGGTTCCTACTTCTAAAAATAAAACTAACTATATCTGGTTCAAACAAAACCCTTGGAAAAGAACCGCGACACAAAGAAAAACCAAGGGGGAATTAATACACTACCTAACAAAATAAAATCCTTTTGTATTTTTCTTTCGACTTTAATTCCTCAACAAACTCGTCGAATAATATCCATCGTCGGGAAAAATCAAAATTTTAAAATTTTTATGGTTTTCCAATTTTTTCTCTCTCTCTAACTACTACAACTAACAAAAAAAAACTAATATACATACATACATACATACAAATATCATCCACCCTACACTTTAAGTTGTGACATGTCCCCATGATACACAATTAAAAAGCATAAAGTAGAAAAACTTCCCTGAATATCTAGTCGGGGTCTGAATCAAAGTCGGGCTCCATTCTTCTCGCCCGAACTAGTGCACACATCTATGCAGACAACTTCTTCTCAGCCTTATTGGGGGTATACCCCATACTTGTCTTTCTCAATCACTGGGACCTTCTCTTTCGAGCTTTTCACTCTCCACTCTACACTTGCAGCTGGCTTTTCCTTTCTCACCCCATCTCCACATTCATCTCGAAAGTCATCGTCTCCTCACCCACTCTAAGCATGAGCTTTCTATCATGTATGTCTAATACTGCTCTTCCCGTCGCTAAGAATAGTTTTCCTAAGATAAGTGGGACCTCTTTGTTCTTCTCCATCTATGCCATAATGGAATCTACAAGAAATACAAACTTATCTACCCGAACTAAGACATCTTCCACTATCCCCTCGGGTATTATAGTTGTTTGGTCTGCCAGTTGCGAAGATATTGGTGCAGACCTTATCTCTCCAAGCTCATTCTCTAATTTTCTATAAATAGACAAAAGTATTAAATTAATTGAGGCACCAGAATCACATAAAGACTTATCAAAATTAAGAGTGCCTAACAAACAAGGTATATTAAAACTCCCTGGATCTCCACACTTTTGTGGGAGTTTATTTTGCAAGATTGCGCTGCAATGCTCTGTGAGCTTGACCACTGAGGACTCTTCTATCTTCCTCTTCTTTGTAAGGATCTCCTTCAAGAATTTGGCAAAAGCTGGCATTTGTGAGAGCACTTCTGTGAATGGCAAGTTTACATTAACCTGTCACAGCATATCTATAAATCTCTCAAACTGATTGTCCAGCTTTTCTCTATATAGATTTTGGGAAAGGAAAGAGCAGGCATATGCTCGCTCTCATTAGATTCCTCCCTTATTGAAGTTTCCTCCTCCTTCTTTTTCTCAGCTCCCTTCTTGCCTCTCTTCTTCTTATCAACTTCATTTTCAGCTTCTCCCTAATTTCTTTTTCAGGAAGGACATCTTTTTGGACAGGGGCAGGATCTTTCAACACTTGCCCGCTTCTCAAGCTCACAACATTCACCGTTTCTTTGGGATTTCTCTCAGTGTCAGCTGGTAGAGTACCTGGGATTCTCTCAGACAATATAGTTGCAATTTGTCCCACTTGCTTCTCCAAGTTTCGCAAACCAGTGCCAAGTTCTTTGATAGCTGCCCTATGATCATCTAATCTCTCATCTGTCTTGACAATGAAGTATTTCATTAGATCTTCTAGCCCAAGCTGAGTGGAATGTTGAGGCTGGAACTGCGGCCTCGACTGATTCACAAAACCAGGAGCTCCTTGTCCTTAAAATTTGGGGTTGTTTTGTTGCCATGCATTTGCAATACCTCCAGGTGAACTCCATGAAAAATTGGGGTGCTTCTGACCCATTGCATTGAAGTTATAATTCCCGACATCATTAACTTCCTCGATTGAGGCTTTACACTCATGAGTAGGGTGTCCTCTTCCATATATATCACACGCTGCATGGGGCTCACTTTGTATTGAAGCTAAGGTCAGCTTTCTTATTTCTTTGGCCATGGCATCAAGTTGTACTTGCACAGATGTGTTAGCATCAACTTGGTGAACACCAGTTGATCTTCTTCTTTCAGCAATTTTAGAGGGCTACTGATTTACATCTTCAGATAAATCATCTAGAATTATGACTATCTCCTATGTAGTCTTTTTCATCAACGGGCCTCCATCTGCATTACACAATATTCTATGTGCGGCTGGTGTCAATCCATCCCAAAAATTTTGGAGTTGCATCTAGAGTTCAATTCCGCTATGTTGACAGTTTCGCGCTATCTCCTTAAACCTCTCCCAAGCTTCAAACACAGTTTTGATCTCGTTCTGGAAAAAGTTATGGATTTCTCTTCTAAACTTGCCCGTCTTAGCTGATGAGAAATATTTGTCAAGAAATTTTCTCATCATCTGATCCCATGTTCTAATCGATCCATTAGGCAAGCTTCAAAGCCAGTACTTTGCATCGTCTTTGAGAGTGAAGGGGAATGCCCTTAAGTAAACTGCATCTTGTGATACACCATTCATCTTTCCTATTAAGACACAATTGTTTTGAAGAGTTTGAAGCAACCCCTGCTTTAACTCAAAATTGTTAGTTGCAACTGGAGGTGGTCTCACACTTGATAAGCCTTGGTTGTAGACCAGTCTAGCATAATCACCTAGTGGTCGCCCAGCACCGGAGCTATATTTCCGAATTGGTCTGCACCCAAAGGTAGATTCTGAGCAATTCTTCGTGCCCTCTCCTCTTCATAAACAAGTTGTACATTTCGAAGAGCTGTCTCCTCAACATCTCGTGCAACGTTTTCTCTTTGTTGGGCTGTCTCTCTTGCAGCCAAATCAACATTATCCTCATCTCCCACCATAACTTCCTTGGTTGAGGATTGCCCAACCTTCTCTGTATTCTCGAGGAGATTTCTTTCCTTCCTTAACTATCACAGTTGTTTCTCGATTTCTGGTTCGTATGGGAACACTTCCTTCCCAGAGAATCGAGTCATGCACTAATCTAACCTGTAGCCTACGCACAATCAAGGAACACCAAACGTAAAAAGAGAAAAATAAAATAAAACAAATTCCTGAATTAGCACTACAAACTATTTCCAACACTATTGATTGCCATCCCCGGCAATGGCGCTAAAATTGATGAGCTTAAAATGCACACTTAAATATGCTCGATTGTAAAATATAGTATAATATAATATCGTATCCACATGGATTGGATTTAAACAGTAGTTCTGTAGTTTATAGCTTGATTGTGTCGGGCCTGTCAAAGCTGTTTTTGCTTATAAGTCCCCGGTTGCTCTGACCTCGATCACTTCTCATTTCGTTTCTCATAGAGTTTCGTCCGGACCCACTGCTTCTCCGGTCCCCATTGTACGGCTGATACCGATCCTTGTTTGATCTCGTTTTAGGATCGATGTCTCTCTCGACTCTGTCGATGGTTCTGACGAGATATACAGACCCAAAAAGGGGCCCAAGCTGATCATCTTCGACCCTAATTTTTGATTGATAATAGTTATGGACATTGGCCCAAGTGACAGCCGAATATTCCACCAAGTTTTGTTTCAACCGTTGTGAAGCTAATGTGCTTCGAATGTTGAGTCCCTAGGCAAAAGCCTCAATGGCCCAATCAGCAGCGACCGGTGGCAGGTCCATCCGTTCCATTGAAACTGGGAAACGAACTCTCTAAGCATCTTATTATCCTTCTATTTTACTTAGAAAAGGTCCGACTTCCTGGTCTCGACCTTGATAGCCCCGGCGTGTGCTTTCACGAAAGACTCTGCAAGCATAGCAAATGAGTCGATAGAATTAGGAGGTGAGTTGTGATACCATATCATAGCTCCTTTTGATAGGGTCTCTCCTAACGTTTTCAGCAAGACAGACTCGATCTCATCATCCTCCAAGTCATTCCCTTTGATGGCACATGTGTAGGAGGTAACATGCTCGTTTGGGTCGGTCGTTCCGTTGTACTTAGGAATCTCGGGCATGCAGAACTTCTTAAGGATCGGCTTTGGAGCCGTGCTCGGAGGAAAAGGTTTTTTCACGAACTTCTTAGAATCCAGGCCTTTCAATATTGGCGGTGCGTTTGGGATTTGGTCGACCCTAGCGTTGTAGATTTCTACCTTTTTATAATTACCTTCAATTTTCTTCTCTCCTGATTCTACTCGTTTTGTCAATTCCTCGAGCATCTTTATGATCTCGGGGTTAGTCCCCGATTCGTTTTCGTTCGACCTCTCTACAACCAGTTCATCCTTGCGGGGGATTTTTCGGGACGGATCGGGCTCAATTCTGCTCAGTGCGCAGTTTTGGTTCTGTAACTGAGCTATCCCCGCCTGTTGAGCCTGTAACATTTCGAAGATCATCCGTAAATTGATCCCGTCTCCTCTAATATTTTCTGTATTTTGAGCTGCCGATCGGACTCCACCACAGACGCTATTCTCGGGATCGGTAGGCAGGTTTGCATTGATAGCCATATGTAAACTAGCATCAATCGGGTTCGCGACCGAAATTCCGATGGGATCGACGGGCGGTACCTCGTCACTGGGCACTATGTTGTTATTTTTACCGTAATTGCCGGACTCATTGTCAACATGTAGGGATACTGATTGAAAGTTTGACATTTTGAGCTTTAACCTAAAATTAGAGACACTTTAAATAACAAGTGTAAAGTAGTGCGTGTTATGGAAATTTATATCAAATAACCACTATTATCTTTAGCCCCACGGTGGGTTCCAAACTGTTTACCCTCAAAATCGGATAACAATTGAATTTGTAAGTGATTTTAAGGATACGCGGATTAACTTGATACAAAATGATAAATTAAGTTGTAATTGAAATAAACAATGATAAAGTAAATTCAAACAACACGAATTGGACAGTTTCAATCTCGGAAAGTTAGCCACCCTCGAGCCAGATGCACTTTGATCAATATCACGATACAAAAGAACAAGAGATTAAAGAGAAAAATAATAATGTATTGCTTTAGAATGCGTGTTACAATGTGTTAAATGAATCATCAGGCCCCCTTTATATAGTAGAGGAGTCCTACTTTAGGTACAATTCTATAAAAGGTAAAAAATCTCTTGATTTACCGATTGCCAGTTCCTCATTGATACGTGCCGAGATTCCTGCCGTAATATCCGACCTGTCACGGATATTTCGGTCTTCTATTATGCTAACAATGTTTCTTCAAGCTTGTTCGGGGCTAGGATCGATTCTGGGATCACGACCTCGGTATTCTCGAAGACGGTCGTTCTAACCCAAAGTTCTAGCCCAGTGGGATGTAGGGTCGATATTTAGTCTTTTATTGCCATGTTTCGAACCTGACCTACTATGTCGTAGACGAACTCGATTTCGACCGTATACAATCTAGAAGAATAAAGGACTATATCATGTCATAACGAGATAATGTTAGTTCCACGGGATATGGAAGCTTACTTCCACTACTAGATAACATTAACTTGAAGGCCATGCAACTATATCCTTTTTTCTTTTATTTCCCAAGCTATTAGAAGCTAGGGAGCAGGATTTCGAACCAATGGCTCGTCCTAGTTAGTGGATTTCTTATTAAAAATATATATACTTAATAAAGTTTTAATACAAATGTAGAGTCTAAACAAAAACTACTGATTTTGTTTGAATCTGTACCTATTATTTTAGTTTCTACCCCATTTAGAAGTATTGTATTCTTTTTTATTTTTTGGCGCACATAGTTACTGGGAGAAGTAGTAATGTCTAGTCATTGAAATTTAAATTTGCGAAGTTACCTTAACTGTGACCTCTTGATTATTGGATATTATTCCCTTGTTGAGTGGGGCATAATATATGCCAACTGTTTATCCTATATACAGTTGCTTAATCGGCTAAAATTAACTTAAGCGGTATGAACAATTTAATGATGATGGAAACAAAAATTTGCACAAAAAAAACAAAAAGATAAACACTTATTTGATCTTGTGGCCTAAAGCAAATTTTGAATTATTTTGCCATTTTATTAGTTTCTTTATGTTAAGAAAATTCAACAGCTTATATGTAATCAAATACAGAGGATTCTCTTTACTCTATTAATATTACATAGTATCATTTTTCAAATAAAATAATTCTATTGAATCCTTTCCTCAACCTTGCCCAGTCGCAATGGGTGCAAATAGCTAGTCAGTCAAATTATTAGGTAGTTTGGTTAATAAGGCTTTTTGTTACATTAACACGCTAGAGCTGTCTATGTCAAACATTACGAGCCATATTAATCTACGGACTAAAATATTTCTCTAATAACCTTTAGTAATATTTGGGCTACTAAAGCTAACTCTTTATGCTCATCAGATGACTAATTAAACCACACATCGAATTTGGCCAACACTATACCTTGTCTTTTGGAGAATGAATCGAGACCTAATCAAAAATGCACTTTATTTCTTCTTTTCCTCGATAGTGTATTTAGTGTAGTCTCCTTGGGCAGAGGCACATTGTACTCTATAGGTAGACCTTCTTTATGCGAATTCGGATATTTCGAATATCTTAAAATAAAACATTACGTGCAAATTATAAATAGAAAGTGTTGGAGTGTAACCCACAATAAAATGAACATTTGCATCCATTATTGACCCCCACCACCTCCTACTCAGCCCGTTCTGAAAGGCTGCGACCGCCATCCCTTCGGATATATTTGGTAGAGTCATCCTTACTTGATTGAATCGGGCGAGGAAGTCCCTTAGCCCCTCTCCCAAGGACTTCTTGACGGCAAATATGTCGTTTACTCTTGCCTCAGTCTTCTTGGCTCCGGCATGGGCGGTTACAAATTTATCGACTATTTCTTCGAAGGTTTCTATGGAGTGAGTTGGTAGCTGTGAATACCACTTCAATGCTTCTCCCGTGAGGGTTTCGCAATGGAGGACACTTGTTCTTTGGCGAGGTCATTGCCTTTCATGGCGGTGACATATGTCTCACGTGATTTTCAGGATCGGTCGTACCATTGTATATCCTAAGGTAGGGAGGCATTTTGAAGGTCTTTGATATGGCATGCGGGGCTGTATCGTCACTGTACAGCTGCTCGACGAACCGGCCGGCGTCCCTTTCGGCAGCAGCTTAGGAGCGCCCGGTATCTTATCAACCCATTCTTGGTGTTCCTTCATCTGGTCTCGGAGTGCCTTATTTTCATTTTTCATTTCTTTCATCCTTTTTAGAATGGCGACGAGGGCACTGTCACCTGCACTATCAATGACATTATGAGCTATACCTGTCGTTGGAGAGAGGGGTTGGTTACACTGCTCGTCTATTTGCTATATCGTACAAGTTCTTGTAGGTTTCTGCAGTCATACCAGGAGTGGGTTTGTTGAGGACGCTTGTTAGCGTGTTAGTTAGCCACTCCTCGAGGAGTGTTTTCACTGTTGGAGGTATCCCTTCCTCTGTAGATGTGGAGGCTCCTTTACCACGGGTTTCGTTATGCTGCAGTGTGGGGGCAGGGACCCATCTCGTCTAGGGGATGCACTGGGCGTCGTGCCCTCATCTGTTATTTCACAGCTTTCGTTGATGATATTCATGAGATTGGTTGGGAGGTCACTTTTAATCCTCATCCTTTCTTCTCGGTTACCTGCCATGCAGGGTTTTGTATACACAAAGAAAGGAGGTCTTGGAATTTTTGACGTTAGTGACATGTGTTAGAGTTAGATCTAGAGGACACTAAAAAGTTAACTAATAAATCCCTACAGACTGTGCCATATTGTTTGATCAAAAAATACAGATCTTGGTTCAAGTAATTAAATCTATGTGAACAAGAGTTAATCTTACCTAACAATAATATCCGTAGATAGGGTTGCTAAAAAAGCAATAAATGTTGTGTGGATCTAGTCAACATTGACAATAATATGTAATAAATATTCTAGAAATCAGGAACAATAATATATCATTCAATAGTAATGAACAACAATAAATGTCATTTAAGTAAATAGGAGGAATGATTCACCCAATAAAAGATGAAATATGTGGATGTTTCTCCTAACAATGATAAATGATAGACAAATCCTTGAATATTCGAGTTATTCTCGGATCTGATAGAAAAGTATGGACAAGAATCTCAGTAACAATGTGGTGTTTGTATCTTAGTAAGAGAGAGAAACGAATCTTTTAGTCAAAGTGTGTTCTTGACAAATGAATATCACATGCCCAAATTATTGTCTCTTTTTCTATTTATATGGGCATGTTCCTAAAAAATCCTAATAGTACAAGTGCAGAGAAAATCTACTAGAATATTCTCTTTAATATCCTATCTTGAAAACTAACCGTTACAGCTCTGTCAAACATACTCTGCCTAGACCCGTCCCTTGTTGACACCTCGACTACGGCCCTTGTTGACTACGACTCTTGTTGATTTTTCGACCACAGACTTTGTTGCTTCTTGGGCCATCTCGGGAAACGACGACTTGGAAACTCTTACCTTAATATTATTTTGGCTTAAATATTCTAAAGACAGATTTTGATCCATACAGTTAGTCCTAAGGTTATTCCCATTAATTCCCTTCATTATTCCCATTAATTCCCTTCATTGACAGATTGTACATACGGAAAGAAGACCAAAACACGCGTCAGAAACAGTGACGGACCTAAATTGTACATATGCATTGACATAAGGCAAAAACGTGTGTCAAAGACAGTGGACCTAGATTTTAGATGAGTTTGTTTAATACAGAGGCTGTTGACGACTTCAAACAGGGAAGAAAATTGGGCTCAGTTCACTATACTCGGGTCTTCTATCTAGCTAAGGTATAATCAATGAGTATCAATTATTAAATCAAAAGAATGTTGAATCTCGGCTCAACAGGTGGGCCAGTATTTAAAGTTTGTGCATTGAAAATATTAATAATCTTTATAAATTATTAGATTCTAAATTAATAATTTATATATATTTAATAAATTTCTTAAGACAAATACATAATTTGAACAAAACTACTAGGTTCGGTCAAACCTGCATCTTACACTTTAGTTCCGCCTTAGCTCCACTACCCACCATATGTATGATAGAGTTGCAAGCGTACAACTAAGCCTCATCTCTAGGAGACGAAGTAATTCCTCCAACATTGTTTGACCAAAAAATATAATCTCCGGTTAAACTATTAAATTTACTTGGTAGGGGGCTAAATCTAACTAAGGATAATAACTCTAGATATTAGCACAAAAACGTATAGCAGATGGGACAGATTCCGTATATGGTTGGTGACAATAAATGTAAAATACGCGTAAAGCAAGAACATTAATGGTGATATAACTAACAATAAATGTCAATATATGACATTTAAGTAAATAAAGGGAATGATTCACCCAATAATAGATGGGTGGGACGAATATTTTGCCTGACAATGATGAATGACAGATAGATCCAAGATTCGAATGAACAATCCTCGGATCTGATGGAAATATCGGGAATCATATATGAACAAGAATATTTGTAAAAAGGAAATATTTGTGTCTTTGCGAGAGAGATACTTCTTCTCAAAAGTGTTCTTATCAGAATGAATATTATATGTCCCTATCATTGTCTCCTCTTTCTATATATATATGTGGCCTGTTTCCTAGAAACCCTAATTGTACAAATGCAGGGAATATCCACTAGAATATTCTCTTGTAGTACCCTATCCTGAAATATTAGCCATTACAAGTCTTATCATTAATAGTCAATCTGGACCTCGACCCTTGTAGACATTGTAAGGCCCCGTTAAAACTTCCTAATGATTTAAGATTTTAAAGTGCGTCAACTGTATTTGGGAATAACGTATTCGAGTATTAAAGGAGACCTATGGTATAGGACCACATCATTTCGAAATGCAAATATGTGTTTAAGCTGTGTTGGAACATACTAAGGAATTTTGTGAATGACAAGAATTTGTATTGAACAAGTTGGATACATAAAGTGGAAAGGATGTCTTAATTCGCACAACATCCTATTTTAAACGTATGCTTATACCAAACTATAAAGAATTAGGAGGCGATATACCTATCAAATTAAAGCCCTTTGGGTCTAGTTTTCAACGCATCAAACCGTTCATCATTTGAATATTTCTATAAAATGTTATGGCCATTGTACCGTATATATGCCATATGCGCGACCAGATGCGCGGCCGCATATATTAGAGGATATTCTGCCACAAGTGCGCGACCAGATGCGCGACCAGGTGCGCGATCGCGCATGTAGGAGCCCATTAAATATCCCCAAGGCCGGGTAGAGAGAGGGGTTAAATCGTTTCTTGAGCTAAAACCTGATATGTTTAGAGTGATAGAGTGCCCTAGAGTGGGAAAGTATTCCTCAACAATTGTTCTTCAATTCTTGCTCAAATCTTGGAAGATTAACAAGGAAAACCCACAAGGTCTTCATCATAAAGGTAATATTCTACACCCTAACCCTCAATCTCGAATTTTATCTAGAATTGGATAATTAGTAAGATAATATTTGGGCATGAGTGTTGTTCATCTTGAATGCATGTGTTATCAAAGGGTGTAAGAAGATTGTTGAGCTAAAAATTGTAGATAATAGGTCTGGGATGATGGAATCCACCATAGGAGGACCTTGAATCCTTAATGAATACCTAGTGTTTGATAAAATACTCAAATGAGCTAGAACCATGATCATTCTCCTAATTTTAATTTAATTTGTTATATTTCTAAAATAGATTGAAGTTGCTAAGAATTCCAGAATATTTTAGAGTTTAAGGAAGCTCAATTGAGATATGTTGGCTAAACTTTTCTCTTAGAATTGAATCCCACGGTGTTCGTATAATTTGTGTAAGTCCCGAATTGATCATTATAAAATTAGCTATTCTAAATATGCTTGTGTTGAAAGATATATGTTCAATATGAATTCCAAATGCTTTTATCATGTTATCGTATCATTTGAGGATGTGTTCAAAGTATGGGATGTATGTTGAAAATGTTAAGACTTCAAGTCAAGTTCGAATAAAGGTTGTTATGTCAAATTGTGTGAAAAGTCTCTATGTGCCTAAGATTCTTAGTTACTCACATGAGTATTTAAAGTCTTGAATTGAAAAGCCTTGTTGTTGTTGATGACGATGATGACATTTGAAAGTGGAAAGAGAATTTAAATTATGAAATACGGCCAAGTGCCAACAATGATTTTATAATTATTGCGACTAGTGCCAATGAAATAAAAAGATGCGAAATAAGTATGAAATGAGATGATTGGTATAAAAATGATGACGTCTCGAATTAGACAGCCTAGCCGATCGGGTCGTGATCGGATACTATGCCGCACACATGGTGGTGAATATACTGGAAATTATGATTTATGGTTGATGTGTCTAATGAGATGGCCTAGCCGATCGGGTCGTGATCAGACTCCGTGTTAAAAGTACGGTGGTTTTGGTATTGTGAACGGTGGCATATTGGTACTAAACATCTCCCAACTTGAGATATGGAAATTAATTTGAACACTTTCTTGATCCTAATTTGAGGTTTGATGTTGTTTGTGGCTTCCACTGATATTATGATTGTTCTTGCTTGTATTATTTATCATTCTATTGAGAGGGTGTTTTTGTCATTCATACTAATACTATTCCATATGTACTAACGTCTCTTTTTTCGGGGGCGCTGCATCTTCAATGAATGCAGGTGGTTCAATAGCAGGAGACATTGATCAGTGATAGCGGTACACCCTCTTCCCTGCTGACTTGGTGAGCCCCACTTTATTTCGGGGTCATGTATCTTTTGTTCCTTATTCCTTGTTCCTTTTGTTTGAAGTATAGCCGGGGCCTTGTTGCCGACATTATCATAATACTCTTCTATATCTATTAGGGGCTCCGTAGACATGGTGTGGGTTGTGTTGGTATTGGGAAATTCAAGATAGCAATATTGTATGTGTGTTACATCTTCCGTTTCAAACTATGAAAGTGTGTGTAATTTGAGACTTTAGGATGAAGTATCTATGGTAATGAATTGGTATTGTACACATGATCTCTTTATTGTCTAATTAACATAATATTATCTTTATTCATAAGTGAGTTTGGGTAGAAGGTATCTAACATGATTGCTTGACCGGGTTCACTCGGTTGAGTGTCGGTCGCGCTCCCCGAGTTCGGGGCATGACAAATTTGGTATCAGAGCTTAAGGTTTTAAAGTGTCCTAGGATGTCTCGGAGCCGTGTCTAGTAGAGTCCTTCTTATCGGTGTGTTATCGACCACATCTATAATTAGGAGGCTATATGGGCATTTAGGAATAATACCTTTCTTTCATATTCTTGATCATACGATAAACCTGATTGTAAGATTGTTCCTCCTTTAACTCATGCTTTGCTCTAACTTTCAGTATATGACACCTAAGAAGAAGGCAAAAGCTGGCCAAAGAGCCAATGTCACTCAAGGAGTGGCAGTTGATTCTATATTTAATGATGCGTGTGAGCACCCAAAGAGTGAGAATATTCCTCTAGTTACTACACTGCGTGATTCTACTATAATTGGTCAGACCGCACCTGTCCCTACACCTTCTGAGGGTGCAATGGACCCTTCAACTAATATACCAGTCCCGCCTCCAGTTCCAACTGCCGATTCTGGTGTTTCTGATATTGATCTTAGGGGAGCCATACAAATGTTGGCTCAGATAGTGGCTTCCCAAGCCCAGAGGTCAAATGTGACACCCAGTCCTTCCAGTCAGCCAGGGGATTCTGCTAGTTCCATGGTGAACAGGTTTCTCCAGTTAGATCCTCCAGTGTTCACTGGTACTAACGCAGAGGAGGACCCCCAGAACTTCATTGATGAGATGCATAAGACTTTTCGAGTTATGTGCACTACAGAGGCAGAGGCAGTGGAGTTGGCCTCTTACCGCCTGAAAGAGGTGGCATATTCTTGGTTTGAACTATATGAGGAGTCCCGTGTAGAAGGGAGCCCTCCAGCGAGATGGGGTGAGTTTGCCGATGACTTAATTGATCATTTCTTACCTGCCGAGACTAAGGTAGCCCATGCTGCTGAATTTGAGAACCTGAGGCAAGGTTGCCTGAGTGTGTGGGAGTACCATATGAGATTCGCGCACCTGTACAAGTATATTATTTACATGTTGCCCACTATGGAGGCTAGAGTGCGCCGGTTTGTACAGGGACTTAGTCCCTTGGTAATTAATGAGGCCGCTACAGCTGCCTTGAATTCTGATATGAACTATGGTAAGATGGTGACATTCGCTCAAGCCACAGAGACCCGCAAATTGAGGAACACAATGGAGAGAAAGGGTAGCAATAAGGCCCGATCCACGAGCAACGTTGGTGGTTCTTCTGGTGGCGGCAGGTCAACATTCAGGAGAGGGTCGTCAGGGCCATCTCAGTCCTCTGCTCAGTCTTTGGTTAGTGCACCGCCATCAGGGCCCGGTCAGTAGCAGTAAAGCCATTTCAGGCCCAGTCAGGGCAACATGGTCTCCTACCAGCAGGGTCAACATGGTGGTAGATTCCAGCAGTAGCGAAGGCCCACATGCCCTAGGTGTGGAAAGATGCACTTAGGAATATGCTATATGGACTTACCCATATGCTACGGGTGCAAATTGAAGGGTCACATTCAAAGGGATTGTCGTTCATCCCGCCAGGGTATGGGTAGGGGCACGACACAACCAGCCAGTTCTGTAGCTACTATATCAGCAGCACCTCCTCCAGCTCGAGGCAATCCAACACCCGCATGGCGTGGTGCAGCTATGGGTGGAGCACAGAGTTCAGGAGGATCTGGTCATTTCTATGCTATGAGGGGTCGCCATAATTTAGAAGCTTCTCCAGATATTGTCACAGGTATATTGACTGTCCAATCTCATGATGTGTATGCTCTTATTGATCCTGGTTTCACTTTGCCATATGTCACTCCTTATGTTGCTATGGAATTTGGGATAGAACCGAAACAACTTCATAAGCCGTTCTCTGTATCTACTCCGGTTGGTGAGTCTATTTTGGCCGCACGGGTTTATAGGGATTGTATAGTCACGTTGTGTGGTCGGTACACTATGGCCTATCTCATCAAATTGGAGATGGTCGATATTGATGTAATAATGGGGATGGACTGGCTTTATTCATGTTTTTCCAAGCTTGATTGCCGAACCAGGACCGTTAGGTTCGAATTTCCAAATGAGCCAGTTATTGAGTGGAAGGGGGATGATGTGGTGCCGAAGGATAGGTTTATTTCTTACCTTAAGGCCACGAAGATGATCAACAAGGGATGTATTTACCATTTGGTCCGGGTTACGGACACCGATGCTGAGGCACCTACACTTGAGTCTGTGCCTGTTGTAAATGAATTTTCGAGAGTCTTTCCGGATGAGCTTCCTGGGATCCCACCAGACAGGGAGATTAATTTTGGAATAGATGTGATGCTAGACATGCAACCTATATATATTCTACCTTACAGAATGGCAGAGGTAGAATTGAAAGAACTAAAGGAACAATTGAAGGATTTATTAGAGAAGGGTTTCATCCGGCCAAGTGTGTCGCCTTGGGGCGCACCAGTTCTCTTTGTAAGGAAGAAGGATCAGACACTAAGAATGTGTATCGACTATCGGCAGCTCAACAAGGTCACAATCAAGAATAAGTACCCATTGCCAAGGATAGATGACTTGTTTGACTAATTGCAAGGTGTTAAGTACTTCTCCAAAATTGATTTACGATCCGGGTATCACCAATTGAAGATCAGGGAGCAGGATGTTCCGAAAATAGCTTTTAGAACTCAATATGGACACTTTGAATTTTTGGTAATGTCTTTTGGGCTAACAAATGCTCCAACAACCTTCATGGATCTTATGAACCGAGTTTTCAAGTCGTTCCTTGATTCTTTTGTGATAGTATTTATCGATGATATTCTTGTATATTCAAGCAATCGAGAGGACCATGCCGATTATCTCAGGGCAGTTTTGCAGACCCTGCATCAGCACAAGTTATATGCAAAGTTTTCAAAGTGTGAATTTTGGCTTGAATCTATAACATTCTTGGGTCATGTCGTCTCTAGTGAAGGAATTAAAGTTGATCCTCAGAAAATTGCAGCAGTAAAGAATTGGCCTAGGCCTACAACTCCAAATGAGATTCGCAGTTTCTTAGGCTTAGCTAGATAGTACAGAAAGTTTGTGGAGGGGTTCTCTAACCTTGCCTCTCCGTTGACTAAGTTGACACAGAATACAGTTAAGTTTTAATGGTCAGATACTTGTGAAAGGAGCTTCCAGGAGTTAAAAGCAAGATTTAATACGGCACCGGTGTTGACCCTACCAGAGGGTATAGATGGGTTTGTGGTATACTGTGATGCTTCAAGAATCAGACTTGGGTGTGTATTGATGCAACATGGCAAGGTGATAGCTTATGATTCTAGGCAACTCAAAAATTACGAAAAGAACTATCCAACACATGACTTAGAACTTGCAGCGGTGGTGTTTGCATTGAAAATTTGGCATCGTTATATATATAGGGTCCATGTGGATATATTCACTGACCATAAGAGACTTCAATATATTTTCAAGCAGAAGGAATTGAATCTGAGGCAGAGAAGATGGCTTCAGTTACTCAAAGACTATGACATTGATGTTCTATATCATCCTGGGAAGACTAATGTTGTGGCGGATGCTCTTAGCTGGAAATCTATGGGTAGTTTAGCACACTTGGAGGCATATCAAAGGCCATTGGCAAAGGAAGTTCACCGATTGGATTGTTTGGGAGTTCGTCTTACGGACTCTAATGAAGGAGGGGTGATTGTACAAAATAGGGTTGAATCATCACTTGTTGTGGAAGTCAAGGAAAGATCCATTATTGGCACAATTGAAAGAGGAGATTCATAAACATAAGACCATGGCCTTTTCTCTTGGCATGGGTGATGATACACTTAGGTACCAAGGGCGTCTATGTGTTCCAAATGTAAATGGTCTCCGGGAAAGAATCATGACCGAGGCTCACACTTCTAGGTATTCCGTGTACCCGGGCTCTACAAAAATATATCAAGATCTTAAGGAAGACTATTAGTGAAATGATATGAAAAGGAATGTAGCGGACTTTGTGGCGAGATGCCCAAATTGTTGGCAAGTGAAGGCCAAACACCAAAGATCCGGTGGGTTGGCACAGAACATAGAAATTCCAATGTAGAAGTGGGAAATGATTAATATGGACTTTGAGGTAGGACTAGCTCGCACTCCTCATAAGTTTGACACTATTTGGGTGATTGTGGATTGACTCAATAAATCAACACATTTTTTGCCGGTTAAGGCTACCGATACAGCGGAACAGTATGCTCAGTTGTATATCAAATAAATAGTCAGGTTGCATGGCACTTCAGAGTTTATCATTTCTAATCGGGGGCATGGCTCACGACTAATTTTCAGAAGAAATTTCAGCAAGGTCTCGATAATCAGGTGAATCTTAGTACAGCCTTTCAACCGCAAACTGACGGACAGGTAGAGCAGACTATTCAGATGCCTAAGGATATGTTCGCACTTGTGTTCTTGACTTCAAAGGTAGCTGGGATGATCATTTGCCACTCATAAAATTTGCCTACAACAATAGTTATCGTGCTAGCATTCAGATGGCACCGTTCGAGGCTTTTATATGGTAGGAGATATAGATCTCCCATTGGGTGCTTCCAGATTAGAGAAGCAGAGCTGATAGGGCCAGACCTCATGCATCAGGCTGTGAAAAAAGTTAAGATCATTAAGGAGCGGTTGAAGACTGCTCAGAGTCGTCAGAAGTCCTATTCTGATGTTCGTCGTAGGAATTTGGAGTTCAAAGAAGATGATTGGGTATTCTTAAAGGTTTCCCCCATGAAGGGTGTAATGCGATTTGATAAGAAAGGGAAATTGAGTCTGAGGTATGTCAGACCATACAAAAGCATTCAGAGGATTGGTGAGGTGGTGTAGAAGCTTGAGCTACCACCTGAGATATCATTAGTGCACCCGGTATTTCATGTGTCTATGTTGAAGAAAGTAGTTGGAGACCCGAAACTCATTATTTCGGTTGAGACTATTGAGGTTAATGAGGAATTGACTTGTGTAGAGATTCCAATTTCTATTATTGATCGGCAAGTCTGAATGTTGAGAAATAAAGAAATTGCCTCCGTGAAAGTGTTATGGCGAAACAAACAGGTTGAAGAGGCCACCTGGGAGGTCGAGGAAGAAATGAAGAAGAAGTACCCTTATTTGTTTGAATAACTATGTAATCGTTCTATGAAATTGTTCCCTATGAATTACGTATCATTTGTACAATTTATGCTAAGGGTGTTCCTTTCTGGTAATATACTGCTTATGAAGCCACGATTGGTGTTGTTCTTATGTTATATTGTGTGATCGAATTACGTATATGTTGTTAGGATTGGTTTCTGAGATTCTCTAACAGGTAGATAGGCCCAGTTATAGGGGAGACTCTGTCGAAATTTCTAGAAATTTGGGGAGTTAGCCAAATTTTAGAGCTTTTAGTGTGTAGATAAAGATTTAAGTCACATTAGGTGTCTATGGCGGACTCTAACCCTTATTCGAGGAAGAATGATCCTAAGCGGGAGAGAATGTAAGGCCCCGTTAAAATTTCCTAATGATTTAAGATTTTAAAGTGCGCCAACTGTATTTGGAAATAACATATTTGAATATTAAAGAAGACCTATGGGATAGGACCACATCATTTTGAAATGAAAGTATGTGTTTAAGGTGTGTTGGAACATACTAAGGAGTTTTGTAAATGGCAAGAATTTGTGTGGAACAAGTTGGATACATTAAGTGGAGAGGATGTCTCAATTCGCACAACATCCTATTTCAAACGCATTCTGCTACCAAACTATAAATACTTAGGAGGTGATCTAACTATGAAATTAAAGACCTTTGAGTCTAGTTTCCAACGCATCACACCATTCATCATTTGGATATTTCTACAGAAATGTATGGCCATTTTACCAGACATATGCCATATGCACTACCAGATGGGCGGCCGCGCATATTAGAGGGTATTCTTCCTCAGGTGCGCGACCAGGTACACGATCGCGCACGTAAGAGCCCATTAAATATCCCTAAGGTAGGGTAGAGAGAGGGGTTAAATCATTTCTTGAGCTAAAACCTGGTATTTTTAGAGTGAGAGAGTGCCCTAGAGTGGGAAAATATTCCTCAACAATTGTTCTTCAATTCTTGCTCAAATCTTGGAAGATTAACAAGGAAAGCCCACAAGGTCTTCATCTTAAATGTAAGATTCTACATCCTAACCCTCAATCTCGAATTTTATCTAGAATTGGATAATTAGTAAGATAATATTTGGGCATGGGTGTTGTTCATCTTGCATGCATGTGTTATCAAAGGGTCTAAAAAGATTGTTGAGCTAAAAATGGTAGATAATGGGTCTGGGATGATGGAATCCACCATAGGAGGACCTTGAAACTTTAATACACACCTAGGATTTGATAAAATGCTCAAATGAGCTAGAACCATGATCATCCTCCTAATTTTTATTCAATTTGTTATATTTCTAAAATAGATTAAATTTGCTAATAATTCCGGAACATTTTAGAGTTTAAGGAAGCTCAATTGAGGTATGTTGGCTAAACTCTTCTCTTAGAATTGAATCCCACGGTGTTCATGTAATTTGTGTAAGTCCTGAATTGATCATTATAAAATTGGCTATTCCAAATATGTTTGTGTTGAAAGATATATGTTCAATATGAATTCCAAATGCTTTTATCATGTTATCTTATCATTTGAGGATGTGTTCAAAGTATGGGACGTGTGTTGAAAATGTTAAGCCTTCAAGTCAAGTTCGAATGAAGGTTGTTATGTCAAATTGTATGAAACATCTATATGTTCCTAAGATTCTTAGTTGCTCACATGCGTATTTAAATTCTTGAATTGAAAAGCCTTGTTGTTGTTGATGACGATGATGACGTTTGAAAGTGGAAAAAGAATTTGAATTATGAAATACGGCCAAGTGCCAAGAATGATTTTATAATTATTGCCATTAGTGCCAATGAAATGAAAAGATGTGAAAGAAGTATGAAATGATATGATTGGTATAAAAAGGATGATGCCTCGAATTAGACGGCCTAGCCGATCGGGTCTTGATCGGATGCCATGCCGCACACATGGTGGTGATTATGCTGGAAACTATGATTTGTGGTTGATGTCTCGAATGAGATGGCCCAGACAATCGGGTCGTGATCGAACTCCGTGTTAAAAGTATGGTGGTATTGGTATTGTGAACGGTGGCATATTAGTACTAAAGATCTCCCAACTTAAGATATGAAAATTAATTTGAACACTGTCTTGATCCTAATTTAAGGTTTGATGTTTTTTGTGGCTTCCACTAATATTGTTCTTGCTTGTATTATTTATCATTCTATTGAGAGGCTATTTGATCATTCATACTAGTACTATTCCATATGTACTAACGTCCCTTTTGCTGGGGGCGCTGTATCTTCAATGGATGCAGGTGGTTCCATAGCAGGAGACATTGATCAGTGATAGCGGTACATCCTCTTCCCAGCTGATTTGGTGAGCCCCACTTCATTTCGGGGTCATGTATCTTTTGTTCCTTGTTCCTTGTGTTTGAGGTATAGCCGGGACCTTATTGCCGGCATTATCATAGTACTCTTCTATTTCTATTAGAGGCTCTGTAGACATGGTGTGGGTTGTATTGGTATTGGGAAAGTCAAGATAGTAATGTTGTATGTATGTTACATCCTCCATTTCAAACTATGAAAGTGTGTGTAATTTGAGACTTTAAGATGAAGTATCTAATAGTAATGAATTGGTATTGTACGCATGATCTCTTTGTTGTCTAATTAACAAAAATATGTATTATCTTTATTCATAAGTGAGTTTAGGTAGAAAGTATCTAACAGAATTGCTTGACCGGGTTCACTCGGTTGAGCGCCCGTCGTGCTCCATGAGTTCTGGGCGTGACAGACATCATGACTGTGATCTCGATCTATATCTTGACCACGGCTCATGTCGGCACCTCGGCCATTGAACTCGCCGAGTCTTAGGCGAGCTCGACCGATAACTTTCTTTAATTCTATATTACGCTAAATATTCTCAAGACAGATTTTGGCCTATATACTTAGTCCCTCAGTTTAATAAGGCCGATCTCGAGCGGCCTTGATGAGCTGACTATGTTTGTTGTAGTTGACGAAATTGGGCAAGCAAGTCGGGTAGCAGCGCTTTTAGGCGAGGTGGAAACATGACTTTTCGTGAGTTGCAAACTTTGGGGATGCACTATTTCGTAATGACGTCATGACATCATGCGTCATTTTCCCGACGCTTTGCATCGTTTCTTGTGCCTTTGTAGTTTTGATACCTGTGCTGGGTAATGATGGACTGATTTCTCGGTCTTGGTGCTTGAACTCTGATAAATAGGGATCTGAGGCCATCGGTGTTTGTTTTGCATTCTCCTATAATTGAATCCCTTGTGTTTCTTTCCTTCATTCTCCATATTGAACCCTAATCTCCTTTTTGCTTCGTCGCTACATGTCCACCCTCCTGATTCCAGTGATCTTCGTTGCTTCCAACTTCTGTGCTTAAAACATCCTCCTTCAAGAATATGGTTAACGCACCCTCTAGCTCTAGTACGGCATCTAACCCTACCCCCTTGGCGGTACGTATGCCTCCTCACAGCGACGTTATTTCTGTTGCCCTTGAGGATGATAGATTTCCTACGGTGGAGGAAATAATTCCTCGTAGTGAAAAGACCAGATCTGACTTTTCAAAGTTACCTGAAGATGACCCTGAGGCCTCGAAATCGGTGATGAACGAGGTCGATCTTGCTGAATTTAGAGCAAAGTTCAAAATTCTGACTCACATCGATTTGGTTTCGGCGAGACGCAATACGGTACAAATACACCACCCAGGATATTGCACGTTCTACGCATATCTGTTCTATGTAGGTTATTCCTTTCCTCTTCTCCCATTGGAGGAGGAACTTTGCCGCTACTACGGCGTGTGCCTGGCCTAACTATCCCCTTACATCTACAAGTTTATCTGCATGTTAATGAAATATGCGGAGTTGGCTGGTCGTGGGGTCTCTCTTTGCCACCTGATGCACCTCTTCGCCCCCAGTTTCTATAGGGGGATGATGTTACATCTTTGTCATCGAGGAAGTAAAGGTTTGGTAGTGAAGATGGACGACAAAGAAAATCGTCAGTTCTAGCTCAACTACTTCTTCGTCAAGACCGAGGACGTGGTGGCCAACACGAGCGGATTACCTGAGGCTTGGAATTATGCCTGTAAGTATCTCTTGCCAAGCGTTTGTTTTGCCCGTTTGAGTTGTAGTCTAGCATTCTGTCTTTTCCTTGCGTAGCCGAGACTTCGCCCCCTTCTTTGGTTACGGACATTCATGACTGGGTCAGCCAGGTCTTGCTCCTCACAGTGGGGATTCGTGAATGTCCGGCTTTTATCAAGAAATTTGGGACCGCGTCTTCAGTGACCGGTGAGTTCGTCTATATGTATTCATATATACTTCTGTTACCTTTTGTGCCGTTTTGACTTCATGGTCGCCTGCTCGTTATGATTTTGTGCAGGAAGTGAAAGTCTTCTAACTTTTCTTTTGTAGCCCGAGGATCTTCAATAAGTTCGAAGGCACCTGCTCCAGCGTTCCGCAAAAGGAAAGCAGCTTATGTTCCTTCTGCCGCTGTGAGGGCTGCTAGGTCATCGACTACGCCTGCCGCAGGACTCTCAACTCCTCCGCATCATCTAATAGACGAGGACGACGAAGAGGAATCGTCGCCGAATGGTGATAATTTGCTTTCCCGTAAAAGGCAATTAGTAGATGTCGGATAAAGAGCTGTCCGTGATGGAGCTCGATGATGGAGGATTTCATCATCCTAGAAATGGCGACCATAGATCTTGGAGATGACACCGAGTTACCGCCCATGATTTCGCCGTCATCGGGGGCCGAGGATGTTATGTCTCTCCCTGAGGTCATGACGGATTTTAAGGGGCCATCGGCGAGAGTCCCTGACACCTTATGGCAGGATGAGCCATCAGCATCGCTACCAGCCGAGGGTCCTTCTTCCCAAGTTGACACAAAGAGGAAAAGCATAGTCAAAGAAGGTTACGAGACGGGCTCCGATATGGATGCTGAGGAGGTGAGGATGATGGGGGAAAGGCTTACCCGACTTGAGGTGAGATTGGATAGGACCACGCGGACCATTGCGATCCCCTTGGACCGGGATTTGCTGGTGGATACCGAGGACATGGTTCCTTCTCTTGGTCCCCTCTGTTCCGATGTGGAGGGTAAAACCCTTGAGAAACTAAAGGATGCTACTTTTGTCGAGGAGTATAGCCGGCCTCGCTCTTAGGGTAAGCATTTTCATTTTTTCTCCAATCTTTTTTCTTGTTGAGATCAGCTTCGTTCTTATTCCCCATTTTCTATCTTTCTTTTAGACCGTGATTTTGGAGATCGAGAGCGCTCAACGGGAGAAGAGGATTAAGGCCATTGTTCAGAAGATGGAGCAGAAGTATTGCGAATACCGTGATAAACACTGCGAGCTTTGCAGGCGGCTTGGTGGGAGCAACAATTTCTGGGCTCTTCAAGACGAACTGAAGGAGAAGGATGACGAGTTGGTGATGGGTCAATAGAAAATGCTCCAAACTCGAGGGGGCGTTGAGTGACAAAGAAGAAGAACTCGAGGTGAGCAAGGGGGTTGAGGCTTAATGCGCCGATCTTTAAGCCCATGTGGTTTCATTGCACGCTGAGCTCGAGGAGTGTCAACTCAAAGTATACGCTCTGAATGGCGAGGTTGCTGATAAGGCGGCGGTCTTAGAGAAGGCAGAGTTGGCTCAATTGTCGGCTGCGAGAAAGGCGAAGCCTTTCACAATCGCAATACGCATCCTTTGTTCTGAGAGGGAGAGTGCTTTGGAGATGGCCAGGCTCAGTGAGGAGCGGCTTGATGAACGGATATGGGAGCTGGAGAAAGAGGCTTCAAGCCTTAGTGATTGAGTTGCAGTTCTCGAGGCTGAGAAGGCGCAGTTGTTGGGTCAGCCATCCTTGTCCCGCACTTCTGTATTTCTCAATATTCTGCGAGATTTGTACGAGGAATGGATTCATGCCGAGGTCTAGCTGGATATATTCAGGGATCTGATGGGGACGGGGGTTGTTTCAGAAGTCGCCTTCGAGGACGCTCGTGCTAAGGCACAAAAAGCTTGGTTTGCTTGTGGTTATGATCCCGCTATACCGGAAGCTGGCGACGACGAGGAGGGTGCGAGTGTGGATCGGATCAAACAGGATGTCTGGTATGAGGATGAATATCCCGCTGGCGATGGTGAGGAGATAGGTGGAGATAGTCTGGGCAATCAAGCTGGTGGCGCTGCTGGGCCAGGTGGTGATTAGTTGTTCTTTTTTATCTTAGCCGCAGACTTGTGCGTACTTTTTGTAGGCGTGCAACCTTCATAAAAATTATTCTAAGTATGAAGTGTTAGTTTTGTTATTCGTACCCGATTCCTTTTCTCAGTTCGGATTTGTGCTCTTTTCTGATTTTGTTTCTTGATTACCTTTGTCGTAACAAATTTGTGTGAGTAGGTTGAACGACGTTGAAAGTATCCTTCATTTAGTTAAGGTCGTGGGCCGAGTAAGTGTTAATTCGAATGAGGTCGAATATAACCTTTGATTAATTGAGGCTGTGGGCCGAATATGTGTTAATTCGAATAAGGTCGAATGTAACCTTTAATTAATTGAGGTTGTGGGCTGAGTAGGTGCTAATTCGAACGAGGTAGAATGTAACCTTTAATTAATTAAGGTTGTGGGCCAAGTAGGTGCTAATTCGAATGAGGTCGAATGTAACTTTTAATTAATTAAGGTCGTGGGCTGAGTGGGTGCTAATTCGAACGAGGTCGAATGTAACCTTTAATTAATTGAGGCTATGGGCCGAATAGGTGTTAATTCGAATAAGGTCGAATGTAACCTTTGCTAGGGGAGAGCAGAAATAAACTTCATGTACTTGTGCTTTATTCATATTCTTGGAGAGATTAACATATTTTTCGGGCGCTGGCTGGTAGTTCTGTCCCATTCCCGGTCTATCTTGTCCCTTCATTGGTCGAGCTGGAAAATAGTAAGAGATCGAGCAATGAACCGGTTGTCCAGTGTCCATCAGTGTGCACTTCAATCATGAAGTATCCCCGTCATGGCCTCATTAAAAACCTCCTCGAGAAAACCCAATTGGGACAAAACTCGTGTGAGGGAAAAAGAGTGCGACTTTGGGGACCTCGTCCTTTAAAAGTGGAAGTACTTGAGGTGTGTAATATTCCAGTTGTTTGGTAGTTGCTTTTCTTCCATTGTTTCTAGTGTGAATGACCTTTTGCTTGCTCCTGCCATGATTTTGTAGGGGTCGTCCCAGTTTGTTCCTAGTTTGCCTTCTCGTAGGTCTTTGCTTGCTTGTGATTTAGCTTTAAGCACGTAGTCCCCGACTTTAAGTGGCCTGATATTTTCCCTCTTCTTATAGTAGCGTTCTGCTTATTGCTTTTAGGCGACCATTCTTACGTAGGCCATATCTCTTTGTTCCCCGACTTCGTCTAGTTCCTGAATTCTACTGTCATCGTTCTGGGGTCCGCTTTCGTGGAAGTATCTTAGAATAGGCTCCCCGACCTCAATTGGTATTACTGCATCAGTCCCATAGACTAACGAGTATGGTGTTTCCCCTGTGCTTGTTTTTGGCGTTATTCGGTAGGCCTAGAGTACTTCTGGTAATATCTCCGACCATAGTCCCTTAGCAACTTCGAGCTTTTTCTTCATGATGTTCAATATTGACTAGTTGGAGTACTCCGCTTGCCCGTTACCCACGGGGTGGTAAGGCATTGACAGTATTCTTTTGATGTGCCATTTTTCAAAAAAGTCAGCGACCTTATTTCTTGCAAATTGTGGTCTGATGTCGCAGCTGATTTCTTTGGGGAAACCGAAATGGCATATGATGTTTTTCCATATGAAGGCGATTACTTTCTGTTCGTGTATTTGGGCGAATGCTCTTGCTTCCACCCATTTAGAGAAATAATCAGTTAAAACCAAGAGAAATCGTACGTTACCTCGTCCGGCTGGGAGGGGACCCACGATATCCATTACCCATTTGATGAATGGCCAAGGGGAAGTTACTGAGTGTAGGTGTTCGTCTGCTTGGTGGATCATTGGGGCGTACTTCTCCCATTGCTCACATTCTTTCACGAAATCTGCGGCCTCCTTCTTTATGGTGGGCCAGTAGTATCTTACTCGTATGAGGCATCTGACAAAAGCTCGATTGCTGGATGAGATTCACAGTGGCCTTCGTGCACTTCTTCAAGGACGTGTCGTGTCTAATTTGGGCCCAAGCATTTCGCTAGGGGGCCGCCATATGTCCTTTTGTACAGGTCATTGTGAACGATGGTGTAACTGGCCGCTTGTATTCATAGCTTCTTGGACTCTTTTTTATCATTTGGGAGTATGTCGTCCTGCAAATATGTAATAATACGTTTGCGCCAGTCCCAAGTTAGGTTTATAGTTCTTACCTCGATTTGGTCTATCGACGAGTTGAGGAGGTGGACCACATTTTGGTCTTTGGTTGTGATGTTTTTGGTGGTTGCTGCTAATTTGGCGAGGCCGTCCGCCTCGATATTCTGTGCTCGGGGAATCTAGTCAAGCTGACATTCGTTGATCTCGGGTAGTAGTTTGCAAATTTTGGTCTGGTAGTTTTGTAACCTTTGATCCTTGACTTGGAAAGTCCCTGTGACTTGGTTGACCATGAGCTGAGAATCGCAGCGCAGCCTTAGCCTTTTCGCCCCGTATTTGAGTGCTAGTCTTAGTCTTGTAATTACGGCCTCATATTCGGCCTCGTTGTTAGTCATGTCTGGGCACTTTATGGACTGGAAAATCACTTTGCATGTTGGGACTTCGAGTACGAGTCCTAGCCCGGACCCAGATGCGATAGATGTACCATCGGTGTATAGGACCCAGAGGTCATGTATGTGGGAAGAAGCGTGGATGGCTTCCTTTTCAACTTCGAGCAGTATGTTCACACTGAAGTCGGCGACGAAGTCGGCGAGGACCTGAGACTTTATCGTCGTTCGCGGTCGATATGTAATATCGTGCTCGCTTCATTCGATGGTCCATTTAGCCAATCTGCCCGAAAGTTCGAGTTTGTGTAAAATGTTTCGTAAGGGGAAAGTCATGACGGCTAGGATGGGGTGGCATTGGAAATACGGTCTAAGCTTCCGTGAAGCTACGACTAAGGCCAGAGCCAACTTTTCAAGATAGGGGTACCTCGTCTCGGCGTCGACTAGTGTATTGCTAATGTAATAGATTGGAGATTGCGTACCTTTATTTTCTTGGACAAAGACTGCGCTCACAGCTACTTCGGACATGGCGAGATAGACGAGGAGGGGCTGTCCTGATTCCGATTTTGAGAGCAACGGTGGCGAGGACAGGTACATCTTTAACTCCTTCAGTGCTTGGACGCACTCAGGGGTCCATTGAAGGCTGTTCTCCTTTTGAGTACGCCGAAGAACTTGTGGCAACTATCGGAGGATCACGAGATGAACCTTGACAAAGCGGTGATATGCCCGGTCAATTTTTGGACTTGCTTTTTAGCGGTCAAGTGTTATGGTATACCCTCGATGGCCTTGATTTTGTCGGTATTGACCTCGATACCCCGCTACGACACTAAGAAACCCAAGAATTTACCCGAGGCCACGCCGAATGCATATTGCTCGGGGTTCATTTTCATGTCGTATTGCCTGAGTATGCCAAAGGGTTCTCTTAAATTGTCACGACCCGAAATCCATAAAGGTCGTGATGGCGCCGGACACCACTGTCAGGCAAGCCAATAATGAATACTTAAATGAGTTCTCATTTTTTTTGTTACTTTTGAAATCATATTTTCCTTCAATTTAAATAGCAAAAGATGGAGTTTACAAAGTAAATAATAATATTTTCAATAATTTCAATACAAGACCCAAAATCCGGTGTCACAAGTGCATGAGCATTAACTAGGAATGTAAAATAAAATACAACAGGCTGTCCGGAATACAAATTGGACAGAAAACAAAATGTAAGTACTCTGAGGGAGACCCTGTTTGCTGCGGATCATCGTATAGAATACAGCTCACCTAAGTCCCCGCCATAATCGCGCCTCTGCGCCCATAAGGCCACTAAAAATATGTGTACCTGCATAAAAATGTACAGCAAGTATAGCATGAGTACGTAAATCAACACGTACCCAGTAAGTATCTCGCCTAACCCCGAAGAAGTAGTGACGAGGGGTCGACTTCGACACTTTCTAGTGGTCCAATATATCAGGTACAGTAAAGAAGTGAATAAATATGAGACAGAGTAAATATATGAAACAAACAGGTATAAAATATGTGGTATAATTTTCCTCTTTACAATTTACTCAAGCTCTCAATTGGCAAGTTCCCTCCGGCATTGGAGCATATATATATAGATATAGTGGATTTCATCAAAGAGGTTGTCATAATTCAAATCAGGGAAAAACCCTCAGATACACTGGCTTCTTGCCAAATATTACGCACGATTATATATATATAGGAAGTGCTGAGGCGTACGACCCGATCTAACATAAAAGTAAACTGTGCACTGCCGAGGGTCGAACGGCGCGAACCATAGATGCGTCTATTAACTTGCCGAGGCGAACGGCCCACTCCCATGAGAGTATGGTACATAAATCCTGCCGAGGCGAATGGCCCGATCCCATAAGAGTGTGGTACATAAAACCTGCCGAGGCGAACGGCCCGATCCCATAAGAGTGGTAGAAGGAAATACCCCGCTCGCGAATCATACGTGCGATGCAGTCAAATATAAATTTAAGGAATCTCCACGCTCGCGGATCATACTTGCGACGCGGCCAAATATAAATTTAACATTAAAATCATATCTCTTTCTTGATTCTTTTAAAAATAAGGGAGATTCAGCTTGTAGCTTTTTAAGGAAATTACCCCGCTCGCAAAACATACATGCGATGCGGTTACACATAGATTTCTTAAGCTATTATAGCATTTCTCAATCCTTTTCGAAATTATGAAGTTCAACGAAACCTTTTAAATCTTACATTCTTCAATTTCAACTCCTTTCAAAACATTTAATAAGAAAAGTCAATCTCGCTCCCTCTCAAGGCAGACAATAAACATAAATCAATAACAATATCAACAAGGCATGATGTGAGCCTAAAACTACCGGACATAGGCATAGCTAGTAGCTACGCACGGACTCTCGTCACCTCGTGCGTACGTATCCCCCACAAATAGAAGCACACAATAATTTAGTTCACCTATGGGGTTAATTCCCTCTTACAATGTTATAAAGGAGACTTACCTTGCTCCGTAATTCCATAACCGGCTCCAAGGCCGCTCCGACAATTCAAACTGATGCTTGTCGCTTCAAAACTAGTCAAATATGATGCAACCGAATCAAAATATACTCTAATACTCATAATTAATTATTTTATAATAATTTCCAACTCCATTCGAAAAGTTGATAAAATCACCCTCGGACCCACTTGCCCGGATTCCGAAATTTTCGAAAATAAACTTTACCCATAACCCCACGAAATCAAATATATAATTTATTCTCCATTTTATGCCCACATTCGTAGTCAAAATCCAAAATACTAAATTTTAGGTTTTCTACACAAAACCCTCACAATTTATACTAATTTCCATGTTCAAAACCATATAAACTCATGTACTTAACTCAAAATTGTGAAGAAAACACTTACCCCATTATGGTTGATGAAGATGGCACTCCAATGTGCTCCAAAATCGGCTTTCATGGGCGAAAATGAAATGAGATAGAGCCAAACCCTCGCTTTAAAGGAGACACTGCGCAACCCCGACTTCCGCACCTGCGGCCTCTTCTCGCATCTGTGGTCTCGCAGGTGCGGCCATAACCTCGCACCTGCGCATTCCCTCTGCCTAGATCGACTCCGCACCTGCGCCTTTCCTTCCGCATATGCGCCTTCGCAGGTGCGGACATACCCTCGCACCTGCGCTCCCAGATTCTTCTCTCACTCTTGCACCTGCAACGCACCTCCGCATCTGCGACCTCGCAAGTGCGGACAACCCTTCGTACCTGTGGTCACTTCCCATCTTTGCCCAAACCGCACCTGTGACCATTGGCTCGCACCTGCGGTCACTGCCCAGCTTCACCCAAACTGCACCTGTGACCATTGGCTCGCACCTGCGACCTCACACCTGCGGCCCTTTTTGCACAGGTGCGATCACACCAGATATCAGTTGCCTCATCTTTTCTTCTAAGTCCAAACTCGATCTGTTAACCATCCGAAATCCACCCGAGGCTCTTGGGACCTCAACCAATCATACCAACCAGTCCCATAACATAACACAAGCTTGCTCGAGACCTCAAATCGCATCAAACAACATCAAAATCATGAATCTTACCCCAATTCAAACTTAATGAACTTTGAAACTTCCACTTCTACAATCGATGCCGAAACCTATCAAATCACGTCTCATTGTCCTCAAATTTTGCACACAAGTCATATTTGACATTACGGACCTACTCCAACTTCCGGAATAGGATTCCGACCCCGATGTCAAAAAGTCCATTTCCGGTCAAACTTCTAAAAAACCTTCAAATTTCTAGTTTTAGCCAAATGACTTCAGAATGACCTACGGACCTCCGAATCCACTTCCGGACGCGCTCCAAATACCAGAATCACCATACGGAGCTCTTCCCAGACTCGAAATCCCAAACGAAAATTGATAACATTGAAATGCACTTCAACCCAAATTTATGAAATACTTCTAAAATGCTAACTTTCACAATAGGCACCGAAATGCTCCCGAGTCATCCAAAACCCGATCCGTACATACGCCCAAGTCCGAATTCATCATACGAACCTCTTGGAACCTTCAAATCCTGATTCCGAGATCGTTTACTCAAAATCCAACCTTAGTGAATTCTTCCAACTTAAAGCTTTCAAAATTTCAATTCCGACCACGCGTACCAGTCATAAGACCTGAAGTAAAGTTGCTCATGGCTTCAAACTGCTGAACGACGTGCTAGAGCTCAAAATAACTGGTCGGGTCGTTACATTCTCTCCCACTCAAACTGCTGAACGACGTGCTAAGAACTGCTCTGGGTTTGTCCGAAATCACTGTTTAATACCTCCTGCACTTACCCGTGCTGCCACAACTCAGTTGAGCATATTAGCTCGATCAAATATGAAGATATTCTCTTTTTACTTAGCCAAATAAGCCTTAGAGTCCAATTCCAACATTCGGAATTCTCTGCCAGGCCTGTTCCCATCATACGAACACCGTATCAATCACTACACGATGCACCGATACATGATTGTATACCTTTGCTAAATTCACACTATGCACTGCATAACTCACATGACCATAATAACATCCTCTGATAACAATAGCCGAAATTCCACGAATCTGATGCTCACAATGCACCTCATGACATATATAAGTCTTGTTCCAACTCTTGCAATACCGCCACGACGGAAGAGATGTGTAGAAATTCATAACCAACTGCAGAGTCAACAAATCATTGAATCTCTCCTTTTGACTAGAACCATCACCCTATTATGAACCAAATAATGGTATTTTCTCTTTAATATACTTCTTATAATCCGATCGCATTGATCCCAGATCCAAAAATCTCGTCTCACCCAGTATAAGCTGCTCAGGCAACAAGCCAACCTAGACATGACCAAAAGTCTCATATGATGCCGCAATGTGCCAATAAGCTATATGCTCGAACGTGATACATAGGGAAAACGAAACTCTGGAAGGGCTACTCAACCCACACAACTAATTAGACAACCCAAAAGGTGTTATGAACCTTCCCCGGAAAATGGAAAATAAAACACACGAAAATTGATATAGGGGACTGTAATCAATATCCCACAGTTGCAGCGTGCAACCCGATCCAAACAACATACCCGTGGCGGCGTGCCACCCGATCAACACATAAAATCTACATAAAGAGATACTTACCGAGCTAGAATGCTCATTACTACAAAATACCCAAATATCGGCCATAAGCACGCTAAGTGCATAATACCATCCCTGGGAGGACCAACAGTGCCATATGCTAAAAAACTCAAGCACAACTAAGATGCGACATATGATCTGAATCTCGAGAGCCATCCTGCTCACACAACATCATTGCTACGCGGAACCAAAGCACATGTGAAATTTATCAAGTTGTATCACAACTCACACGGCACAATATAGCATTACATGAAAAAGACGACGACGAAATGACATCCAACGTCTGAATACTCCTCCATAAGGAGCACTATGCTGAAATGAACACATCCAACCTGATACAGAGCCCATATTCATATTTAAATCTTTCCACAGACCTCAAGCCAATTCTGATCGCACCGTACTAGGCTAATAACCTTTCAAGGATCCATAATAACCCCTTTTTCCCATAACACAAAAGAACGGCCATCATAACCAGAGAAAACTTCCACAGCCCACAACCAAATGAACTGAGTGCCCTCTAGGCATAAATTCTCGAATTAGCGATATCGCCACAATCTTCATACTTGGTTTCAATATTAACTCAATCAAGTAACTACACGTCATACTTATACCATCTTTCTGTGGGATATGCTCCCACGACCTTCCGCACCAGGTAACAAGTCTGCACATCCATACCACCGACCACACTAAAGCTGTAAAGGAAACCAAGAATCCACAAATCAATACACAAGGCGTCTTACACATGACATCGACCTTAGGTGACGCCGAAAACAATACCATCTTACTTTAAACATCTAAATACTTTTTCCTGCTCATCCAAGATCATGACATCCTTGTCAACACCGAACCGCAATCTCAAATCCTCAACTTTCGAATCCCATGCTACTTGATGCACTAAATCACGCCAATGTGCAAGAGTACAAGAATTTTATCATAACTCCTGAACCACTAATAGGGTAAACACTTCGTCATATAGAAACCTTCTACTTAACTCACTTCAAGAGAATCACTGCACCACGTGACTGAATTCTCATATCCGCAGAAAATACCAACCTCACGTAGTGGTCTAACCACCACAACTCTTCTGGGATCCATCTACACATAACATGCCATAATACTTGAATTCCTCCAAATAAAATCAATTACGGCGACCGTCAAGCTTCGTACGTACCGCCACAATCACATGCATAACTCAATACACTGAAAGAACTGATCATTGCTACCATCATGCCAATTCAACCATTGTTAGACGACCCGTCCTTTCCCAATTTATCCTTAACTTGCCTTAGAAATAATAATAGCTCCAATCATTACATCACGAACCTAATTCCGCACTCCTCCCGAGTGACCTTATTTCACGAGACCACGCTGTCTAAAATCCCACGAACCATCTCATACCCTCCTTGTGCGCATGTTCGCATCTTCAACTGGTGTACCTATTCTGGAAAATCCTTCTATGAATCCGAAGTTATTTTCTTCCATTCCTCCAATGCTACACCGCAACCCGAAGATAACGTAGAACACTCCAAGCCCCTTTCATAATCTCCTGCAAAAGCTCGATACTTAACCATACTACAAGCTCAAAATCCTTAGGCACCACACTTTAACTTTTGAATCCACTAGGATCGTTGTTGAGAGTCACCCATTCTGACCTGGTCTTGAATATAATTAACTCCAAGGCTCTGCTAGCACATGAACACTCTCTCAATAAGCACCTGACTGAATCATCTTCCTTGTAACTCACCTCTACACGAAGCATAAATCCTGAGTCTTCCCAAAGCCTGAACATGAATCGATAAGGCCAATTATAGCACACATTTCTCAAATTATTTGCCCAATTCACCACTGATGACCCTCTGCCTTAGTCATAATATCCCACCAATATGCCGATAACTAGAAATCTCATAATTAGCCGACCATGCAATCCAACCGTAGGCGGTGGAACTCTTACACTTAGCTTGAAGCTACCATTGCATAACTCTAGAACCCGCCAAGATTCTTTCTTCATCGTTGATATGACCTTGCACAATCAACCCACCAAATTCCTAGAAACCTTTCTGTTAAACTCTTCATAGCCACTCTAAATCACTAGCCACATGCACATATTCGACCTCTTCCTGAATAGTCAGTAGAAATTCTTCGTAGAAGCTTTATCTATACCATGTGACCGCTAACCAGCTAATAAGAGATAACCCGCCTGTGAAAACTCCATGCCGACATCATCCAATGCCGCTGCACTAGGTACAATTACTACAAAATCAGTAACCCATATGCTACTCTGCCACTCTCCCACTTTGGTCAAACCCTCTCCTTTAAGAAACTACCCGATCTCTGCTTCTCACACTTGGCCTTCTAGAAACTTAACCGCGACAAGACACTTCCCACACGTTCTTCCTCATCCTTCGCTGTCCAGTTGTTGCCTTAAATCAAAATCTACCTCTGTAGCACTTGAACCCATCGATCGCTATCGACTTTAACCTTTCCGAAAATCATCTTCCTTGAGATATCAATACTAGAAGTACCATTTCGATTCCAAACTCGCTACACTCTGTTATCTCTGACAACCGCATTTGAAGCACCATTTCACAGTTTGAGAACTCTACTACGCTCGAAAATACTAAGCCTCGTTACTCATCAACCCAAATTCGGACATTCATAGGCCAATTGCTCTTCCTCTGCCGGAAATGAGATACTGAATCTCGGAACCATGCATTGAGTAAACCTCCTTCCAAGTCATTCACTGCCCCGACACATAGGCAAGCATCTTACCATCATATCAATACCGTGTGATTACAACTCATGAGCATCATAGCAACCGGTGCATATCCTCAAAGCATCTCAGAAGTATAGTTACCGAGTTGAAATGATAGAATATCCTTCTGCAAGGCGACGACAATAGCCCAAACAACTACGCAGGGAGAAACATTCTGCACCACATCTGTAGTTCCATTAAAATTCCTTAATTCCCGATTTGTAACCAGCGCTTCACGTCGCACAAGATTGGATGGGAAGGAAATGAAGGCATAAGCCTCAAAGGAATCACATTGCACGATGAGGAATCAAGAAGGGAAGTGCTCCTAACATATCTGTAGCCTCTCGAAGATAAGTATAGACGGCTCCGTACCGATCCGTAAGACTCTACTAGACTTGCTCATGACTTGTACGACCTAAGTGAACCTAGTGGTCTGATACCATGTTGTCACGACCCGAAATCCATAAAGGTCGTGATGGCGCCGGACACCACTATCAGGCAAGCCAACAATGAATACTTAAATGGGTTCTCATTTTTTTGTTACTTTTGAAATCCTATTTTCCTTCAATTTAAATAGCAAAAGATGGAGTTTACAAAGTAAATAATAATATTTTTAATAATTTCAATACAAGACAACCCATAATCATCCCAAAATCCGGTGTCACAAGTGCATGAGCATTAACTAGGAATGTAATATAAAATACAACAGGCTATCCGGAATATAAATTGGACAGAAAAAAAATGTAAGTACTCTGAGGGAGACTATGTTGGCTGCGGATCGTCGTATAGAATGCAGCTCACCTAAGTCCCCGCCATAATCGCACCTCTGCGCCCACGAGGCCGCTAAACATATGTGTACCTGCACAAAAAAGTGCAGCAAGTGTAGCATGAGTACGAAAATCAACGCGTATCCAGTAAGTATCCCGCCTAACCCCGAAGAAGTAGTGACGAGGAGTCGACTTCGACACTTACTAGTAGTCCGATAATATCAGGTTCAGTAAAGAAGTGAATAAATATGAGACAGAGTAAATATATGAAATAAACAGGTATAAAATACGTGGTACAATTTTCCTCTTTACAATTTACTCAAGCTCTCAACTGACAAGTTCCCTCCGTAATCGAAGCATATATATATATAGATATAGTGGATTTCATCAAAGAGGTTGTCATAATTCAAATCAGAAAAAAATCCTCAGATACACTGGCTTCTTGCCAAATATTACGCACGATTCCATGAGGATAATATATATATATAGGAAGTGTCGAGGTGTTCGGCCCGATCCAACATAAAAGTAAATTGTGCACTGCCGAGGGTGCGTATAACCCTTCGCACATGCGACACTGCCCAACTTCACCCAAACCGCACCTGTGACCATTGGATCGCACCTGCGACCTCGCACCTGCGGCCCTTATTGCGCAGGTGCGATCACACCAGATATCAGCTGCCTCATCTTTTCTTCCAAGTCCAAACTCGATCCGTTAACCATCCGGAATCCACCCGAGGCCCTTGGGGACTCAACCAATCATACCAACCAGTCCCATAACATAACACAAACTTGCTCGAGACCTCAAATCGCATCAAACAACATCAAAATCATGAATTGCACCCCAATTCAAACTTAATGAACTTTGAAACTTCAACTTCTACAATCGATGCCAAAACCTATCAAATCACGTCCGATTGTCCTCAAATTTTGCACACAAGTCACATTTGACATTACGGACCTACTCCAACTTCCAGAATCGCATTCCGACCCCGATATCAAAAAGTCCATTTCTAGTCAAACTTCTCAAAAACCTTCAAATTTCTAGCTTTAGCCAAATGACTCCAAAATGACCTACAGACCTCCGAATCCACTTCCGGACGCGCTCCCAATACCAGAATCATCATACAGAGCTATTCCCAGACTCGAAATCCCATACGGACATTGATAACATTAAAATGCACTTCAACCCAAATTTCTAAAATTCTTCCAAAATGCCAACTTCCACAATAGGCATTGAAACGCTCCCGGATCATCCAAAACCCGATTCGGACATACACCCAAGTCTAAATTCATCATACGAACCTGTTGGAACCTTCAAATCCTGATTTGGAGATTGTTTACTCAAAATTTAACCTTAGTCAAGTTTTTCAACTTAAAGCTTCCGAAATTTCAATTCCAATATCGCGTACCAGTCATAATACCTTAAGTGAAGTTGATCATGGCCTCAAACTACTGAACGACGTGCTAGAGCTCAAAATGACCGGTCGGGTCATTACATAAATGGTCGATGTGATCTTATTTATTTTTGGATTTGACCAGCATGTCGTCGATATATACCTCCATCATTGTTTCATGTTGTTCTTTGAATATATTCGTCACTAGCCTTTGGTAAGTTGCCCCTACATTTTCCAATCCGAAAGGCATGACCTTGAAGAAGTACGCCCCACGGTGGGTGATGAAGGTGGTCTTTTCCTGGTCCTCTTCCTCCATAAGGATATGGTTGTAGCCCGAGTAGGTGTCCAAGAAACTCAGCAACTCATGCCCAGCTATCGCATCTATGAGCTGGTCGATATAAGGTAGTGGAAACGAATCCTTGGGGAAAGCTTTGTTCAGGTCGGTGAAATATACGCACATATGCTACTTGTCGTTCTTCTTTTTCACCATGACCGCATTGGCGACCCATTGGGGGTACTTCGACTCTCTGACGGAGCCATGTTCCAATAACTTTTCCACTTCTTCGCGCACTGCGTCATTGATTGTGAAATTGAACTTACGTCGAACCTGCCTTGCCGGGGGGTAGAGTGGATCGAAATTCAATTTGTGTGTGGCGATCTCTTTTGGATACCTGGCATATCTGCATGGCTAAAAGTAAATAAGTCCGCGTTAGTAATTAGAAATTTGTGAAACGTACCTAATTCTTAGAGTTTGCAGCCGATGTAAGCTTTCTTACTGTGGTCGTTGACATTTAGCTGAGCGGGGTCGAGGTCCTTTATGGTTGATCCTACGGCTTCGGCCACATCGGGGTACCTGATGACGTCCCTGATGTCTTCGCCTACCGACCTCGACCCTGTTGATTGCTATACTTGCTTCTCTTTATCTCTCATTTGTTGGGTGGCCGTGCAGTCTAGGGCAATATGGTAGCACTATTGGGATGTGTGTTGTTCCCCGCATATGCTGAATATGTCCCATGGAGTTGGGAATTTGATGACTTGGTACAAGCTGGAGAATATGGCTCTCATGGAGTGTATCCATGGTCGCCCTATTATGGCATTGTATGCCGTGTCCTGGTCCATGGTGTGGAATGTGGTCTCCAGAGTGATGCCACCCGCCAGGATGGGGAGTGTGCTCTCTGCATTATTGAAGCTTGCTAGTATGATGCAGTGTGGTACTATCTTGTCCTCGAATTTCATTGTGTGAGTACTCAGGGATGGATAATACACGCGCCGCTCCCATCATCTACCATAATTCATATTAAGTCGGTATCTAAAATTCGTAAAGTAATAACAAGAGCGTCAAAATGAGGAATGCCAAACCGTTGGTATCTGACTTATCGAAGATGATACTTTCTTCGAGTTCATCATACTGTTCATGGGTGATCGGCCGTTTGAGCTTGTAGGTCGTGGTGAACTTCACGCTGTTGATGGAAGCGTCGTCTCCACCGCCGATGATCATATGGGTGGTGCGGGTTGGCGAGGGTGGCTTCGATGGCCCTTGATATTATTTGCGTCCCCTGGCAAAGTTGGTCCTTCCCCGATTGCTCAACAATTCTTTGAGGTGTCCTTGTAGCAGCATGTTTACGACCTCCTATCTTAGGGCGATTCAATCTTCGATTTTGTGTCCTCGCTCTTGATGGAACTCGCAGAGGGCGTCTGATTTTCTGGTATTCTGGTCCGACCTCATCTGTTGTTTCCACTTTACCTTTGGTTCGAGCTTTTCCAAGGCGTAGACGATCTCTGTAGGTGACACGCAAAAATTGTGAGCGGATAGTAAATGGGGCATACCTCTCTCATTCCGGTGAGTCCCTGTTACTGATCGGGGTGGGCCTTCCTTATGGAGAGATTAGGATACAACAATAGTTTAGACATATAGGAGGTGTCGTTCCCGGTTTGGCCGTAGGGCCACTGGATCGTTTTTGATATCACTTCTCTGATCTTTTCTGGATTCTTCTTGTACTGGGGTCAGTCGATGAGTTGGCCCATTGAGGTCATCTTCATCAACTTGGACTTCGGCACAGTACGCATTATGTATTTCGTCCCAAGTTGTTGGGGGATATTTCATAAGCCGACTTAATAATTTTCTTGTCGTCCTTGAACCATTTCTATTCAGCCCGTTTTGAAAAGCAGCTACCGCCATACCTTCTGATACATTGGGAAAAGTCATTCTTACTCGGTTGAAATGGGCGAGGAAGTCCCTCAGTCCTTCTCCTAGGGACTACTTGATAGCAAAGATGTCATTCATTCTTGTATCGCCCTTCTTGGCCCCGACATGGGCCGTCACGAACTTATCGGCTATTTCCTCAAAGGTTTCGATGGAACGTGCCTGCAATTGTGAGTACCGGGTTAATGCACCTCCCGTGAGGGTTTCACCGAATTTCTTTAGCAGAATGGAGGATACTTGTTCTTTGGCGAGGTCATTGCCTTTCACAGCGGTGACATAATGGGTCACATGATCCTCGGGTTTGGTTGTGCCATCATATATTTTCAAATAAGGCGGCATTTTAAAGGTCTTTGGTATGGCATGTGGGCAACGCTATCACTGTACGGCCGCTCGACTATCGACTGGCGTCTCTCTTCGGCAATAATTTTGGAGCGCCCGGTATTTTATCGACCCTTTCTTGGTGCTCTCTCATTTGACCCGAAGTGTCTTATTCTCGTTTTTCATTTCCTCCATCCTTTTCAGAATGCTTGTGAGAGCGTCGTCGCCTACATTGTTAACAACACTGTGAGTAATACCTGTCGTCGTGGGTGGAGAAAGAGGCTGATCATATTGCTCGTCCACTGGTGGTGCGGCACAGGTTCTCGCATTTACTGCGGCCGCGTCATGAACGGGATTATGGAGGACGATAGTCAGTGTATCAGTCAGCCAGGCCTCAAGGATTTTCTTTATCGCTAGCAGTGTCTCCTCTCCCACGGATGTAGAGGCTGTCTTGTCAAGGAGTTTTGTGATGCTGCAGTGGGAGAGGGATGATCCACCTCGCCTAGGAGGGAGGCATTGGGCGTTGTGTCCTCATCCACTGCTTCAGAGTTTTCGTGGATGATGTCCATAAGGTTGGTTGGGAGGTCACTTGTTATTCTTATTTTTTCTTCTCTGTTACCTGCCATGTTAGATCTATGCAAACAAAGAGAAGAAGGTGTTTTTTTTTGCGTCAGTAATTAGTGTCGGTTATAGATGCAGAAGAAACTAAAAGACTTAGCTAGAAAGTCCTCACAAACAACGCCAAATTGTTTGACCAAAAAATATAATCTCCGATTAAGCTATTAAATTTACTTGGTACGGGGCTAAATTTAACTAAGGATAATAATTCTAGATATTAGCACAAAAACGTATAGTAGATGGGACAGATTTCGTATATGGTTGGTGATAATAAATGTAAAATACTCTTAAAGCAAGAACATTAATGGTGATATAACTAACAATAAATGTCAATAAATGGCATTTAAGTAAATAAAGGGAATGATTCACCCAATAATAGATGAGTGAGACGAGTATTTTGCCTGACAATGATGAATGACAGATAGATCTAAGATTTGCATGAACAATCCTCGGATCTGATGGAAAGGTCGGGAATAATAATTGAACAAGAATATTTGTAAAAAGGTAATCTTTGTGTCTGCCAGAGAGAGAGTCTTCTTCTCAAAAGTGTTCTTATTAGAATGAATATTACATGTCCCTATCATTGTCTCCTCTTTCTATATATACGGGGTCTTTTTTCTAGGAAACCCTAATAGTACAAATGCAGAGAATATCCATTATAATATTCCTTTATAGTATCCTATCCTGACAAATTAGCCGTTTCAAGTCTTATCATTAATAGTCAATCTCGACCTTGACCCTTGTAGACATCTTGACTGCGATCTCTATCGATATCTTGACCACGGCTCATGTCGGCACCTCGACCATTGACCTCGTTGCGTCTTGAGCGAGCTCGACCGATAACTTTCTTTAATGCCATATTATGCTAAATATTCTGAAGACAAATTTTGGCCTATACCACCACCACGAGCGATCTTGTAGAATTTGGATGTCTTTAATCCCTACTCTGAGATGGATTTGGAAGGAAATTTAAGGATATAGTTGAATCTATTACTTTCGGCTCAAATCATATGCATGCGTTTAATAAATTATATATACATTAAATAAAATCGTATTCATTCTAAACCGACTAACTCTAAATTTTGCATTCGTTTCAACTTTTAATTGCAACTTAGTTCAATAAAATAGCCTCATTATTATATTATCTTACTTTCTTTCTTGAGGCAAGACAATGAAATGGGGTTAAAAAAAAGACATTCTTTATAAAACAAAGCAACTTCAACAATGGGTGGATACAAATTCGAGAATAACATTTTAGACAACCAAAGTTTACATTATCAATAGGATCGGAATTTATTATAGACAATCTTCATGGTTAGAGAACCAATTAATGTCTCCATAAGTACGCTTTCCTGCAGGAGAGGGAACATCTTCTATAACTTTCTCTTGACCCTTTGGGTAAAATATTCCAGTCCGATCATCAGGTACCCACCAATTATCATCATTATGATTTTTCATGACAGTACCTTTGCTCTTCACTTCCTCCGCATTAAGTTTAACCGTATCACTAATAATGTCTGGAGAAGTGCTTTTTCTGTGATAGGCTTTGCGTAGGATAGGCCTGCATGTATTGAACACAGAAAGAATGGTCTATATATTAATTTTTATTCTTAAAAATTGTCATACGTAGTGAACTTCAAAATAATAATTCAGGAACTTGATTAGCTGATTATCTTCATTTTCATGTTGATAAAGAAAACTGTTGCAGCATTAGTCAAATCAAATATCTCATATGCTTTTGAAATGTTTCTTAGTTTTACCGTCGAGTTCAGAATTTTAACATGATAGGTTCAACCTTTTAATTCTTAGCGGTGATGACGTATTCACCATTATTTTGAAATAATATGAGTTCAGAATTTAATATTTATCCAAATATTTGGTGAATATAATCTTAGTAACTCAATTGGTTGGCTACCCGAACTTTCACCTTGTTTTTGAGGGTTCAATTTCTCACCTTGTAGTTCTCTCCCCCATTTTCCCTTCCCTTATTCCTTACATAATAAAAAATTTAAACAAATCAATATTTATCGAAATTTTATTATGTTTCGCATATATATAATATATACGTTATGTGTCACAAATCCTGGGTGAAGTTGAACCGTACCACTAAGGCTACTTCCGATCTGAATATCGGTGTTACCTCTACAAATAGTAGCTGAATCATTTCAGTACTTCTTTTCTTTTTATGGTAAAAGTGTAATGTTGTGGGTGAAACACTAATTGCTTTAAATTCTAGAGAAGGTGCTACATACTAAACTTTAGCAATCATAGAGTTAGATAATTAAAGATAAGAAGCAAGTCAGAGTGAGTGAGTGATAGGGCCTTTAAATTCTATTGCCATCTTTTTCAATCTGAAAGAGAGTGAGATGTTTGCATCAAGATTGAGTTTGATGGGTTGGACAGAATATTTTTGGTTTCACATTATATCGTGATTTAGTGCACCCGCTGTATCACTTATTTGAAGACTTGCATATATGTGATATTGTTATTATGATCATACACCAAAACAGGCTAGGCAGGTGTATCTCCATCAACGACCAAATGGAACAATCTCATATATTTCTCTTTCTTTGTCTGAACTATAACATGCATTTCCAAGAATTGCATTTTGATAATACGGAGAAAGTACGTTAATATGTCTATGCCTTAAAAAAGAAAAAGAAAGACAGAAGAATACGATGGAGTAAATTTTACTTCAAATTTTGATAACCTTACTTGAAATACATAGAGTTCATGGACTGTGCTCCTCTACCAGCTGCTGCAGTTGCCATATTGTGATCACTTCTTCCTTGGCTAATTTGCTGTGATTTGAGGTGGTGTTGTGACAGCTAGCCCAAGGCTTTCTATTTTTATAGTAAGTACTTGTAAAATATAGTAAGGGCGTGGTTGGTTATGGACAATTTAGCTTCCCAAGAAAGAGGGTAAGGATTGTTTTATAAAATTTGTCAGCTTCTGGATCCTACCATAGAAGAATGAAGGACCATATCATGTCAAAACGAGATAATGTTAGTTCCACAGGATATGGAAGCTTACTTCCACTACTAGATAACATTAACTTGAAGGTCATGCAACTATATCCTTTTTCTTTATTTCCCAAGCTAGCGGAGCCAGAATTTTGAATCAATGGCTCGTCCTAGTTACTGAATTTCTAATTAAAATATACATACTTAATAAATTTATAATATAAATACAGAATCTAAATAAAAATTACTTATTTCGTTTGAATCTGTACCTATTATTTTAGTTTCCATCCCATTTAGAAGTATTGTATTCATTTATTTATTTTTTGGCGCACATAGTTAATGGGATAAGTAGTAATGTCTAGTCATTGAAATTTAAATTCGTAAAGTTACGATAACTGTGACTTCTTGATTACTGGATATTATTCCCTTGTTGAGTGGGGCTTAATATATACCATCTGTTTATCCTATATACAGTTGCTTAATAAATTAACTTAAGCGGTATGAGCAATTTAATCATGCTGGAAACAATAATTTGCACAAAAAATTAA
>AWOL01S0035693.1:17328-45852 GCA_000715115.1 Nicotiana otophora | reverse complement strand
CCCCCCCCGAAATAACGGAAAGCATAACGAAGCAATTAGTAACCTTCTGATACGGTTGAATAACACCGAAAGCTTCTCCCATAGCTAACATGGAGCTAGATTCCTGCAACAGACAAAAGATAATATGCAGTAAGAAGAAGAAGCAATATATGAATCCCTCAGAAGATACTGGAACTGATGCTCAACAACTTATTGAAGTTTTTACCGGGTGGTATTCCATCATATTATTGATGATCGTCAAACGAATTGCTTCAAGCAGCTCTGGATCATCGACCTTTCTACCTGTAGAACTAGAAACAAGTCCCAATAGTGAAACAATTAGAATTCACCCAGAGAACTAAAGCCGTTAGGCTCATAACAAAAGATTCATTTGAAGGTGTTTTCAGATATCTGGTGATTGATAGATTGCAACGACTAAGCACGTACAAGAGAAATAGAATAGTGAATCAACAAGATGAACTTACGCTTTTGTAATGGCGAATTTGTTATGCTTCCCAGATGAATCAAGACAGACATTAGCTTTGACAACATTCAGTCCAAGATTTTTTAGTGCATTCATCTGAAATACATTAGGCAAATCAAGACCAGAACTGGCAGCAAAAGCACTTAACACTCGAATCATAAGAGAATGGATTCTTACTGTGTCAAGAAGCGCTCCAAGGCGATCCCCAAATGTAACCTCAACGACCGTTGCATCTGGATCTGAATCCAGATCAATTATGACTTTAGGTGTTGGAACTGCAGCAGTCACTTGTGAACTTCCATCCTGCTTGTCCGGTTTCATGAATATAAAAAACAAATATCTCAATTTCAGAACAAAAAAAATGAAATGGAACAATTATTTCAATCAGTTAGTATGTTAGATACCTCTAGAGCTGTAGCTGAGGATGCTTTTGGAATAATTGTACTCCCAGCAAAAGCTAATCTGACAGGACAAAGCATTTGATTTCAATTGTTGACTATCTAAAATAATGAAGTTGAGGAGATCGGAAGATAAATTCAAATATTATCAAGTTCTGAAAATTGCCCTTTCCTAATTGACCGATTGATCACAAAATTAGCTAGTGTTTGAGGTAAAACCAACTAGAGACTTAACTTCCTTAACATCAATCAAAAAGTAAAGCATTTATCCAGCTCCATTTCATATCTTGTGGTTAGGTTATACATATTAGTTGCAGCCTCGTAAATGTACTACTATAAAACATACAAATTAGGGAGAAAATAAGATTTCAAAATTACAAATAGTATTCCACGATTAATGCCAAGCACCATGACCAAAGATAAGAAAGACCAATTAGCTAAGATGACAAAAATGCATTCCATTTATAGAAATGCAAATTATATCAAAACAATATGCAACCAAATAACCAAATTCAGACGAAAATGTAGAAAGGCAGGAGCTTACCTCTTGGGGTTAATGCACAGTCCCTGTACTGGATTCAAAGCTAATGAGCCACTGAAAAAAACTGGAACTGACATGGGTTGCTTCTCTGTAACTTTTAAACTAGTGCACATCCCACAAGAAAGCATAGCGACAGCCATTTCAGTTCAATAATATCAAGAAAGAACAGAGCTTTTTAAAACAAGAAGATACACTGTACTACAAAATAGAAACTTTTATCCTTTTTCTTGGAATATTTGTGAAATATATTAGTAGTAGAGAGGAAGGAACGAAAATGAAATCAAGAAAATGAAGCTATGAGGTTGATAGTTGTTCTAGTAATATCCGCCATTCTAATGGGAAACCCACCTAAGCAGCTAAGCTATCTTTATAGTATCTATATATTCCTATATCAACAACCTGACAGGTTTGTTCTGTGGTCCTCTTTATGTCTTTGTTTATGCAGCTGTGCCTAACAAATCACTACACTTTATCTTTGGATTTAATTCATATATGCAGTAACTGGGTAAAAAATACTATCAATCTATCTTAATCTACTGTAACGCATTATTTGTTTCATTTTTAAAGTCATTAATAATCTCATTTATTATGAACATTTACTTGTAATTATCTCTTAACTAACTAGGAACTAGGAATACAATCCAGCTATCAACAATCGAGGCTGCCTACTTTCCAGTAAAAGAGTGTAATAATGGGGCCGCTATTGGCTATGAAACATGGGCCCTTCATATCCTCTTGTATGGCATGTCCCGATTTTATTTTGTTTTTTCGTTCTCTTTTTCTTTTGTTTTTACCTTCTTTTGTCTCACGTATAATTGGATATAGACAAGGTAGTGCAAAAATATCTGAGGGAAATTATGGATTTACAAGACAATTTGACGATAATATATCTTAACTAGTAAATTTACTCGCGCGTAAATGATATTTGTTAATTTACGAAACGATTATACACTAATAACAAACTTAAAATACCATATTTTTTCTATGAAAAAGTAAATTTTTATAAACAACATACATTTGAGTCAAATAATATGGATATATATATATATATATAAAAGAAATTGTTAATTCCCTCATCATATATTTCGATAAGACGCACGAATCTCACTTTTCAAGCTTGGATGGCTAAGATTATGGCCAAGTCTTTACAAAAGTCTTCACTTAGTCCCATTTTATCCAAAAGAAGAGAACTCATTCTTCACTAAGACGCACGAATCTCACTTTTCAAGTTTGGATGGCTAAGATTAAAATCTAGAAAAATCTCATTTACCCGGGAATCTATTTAAAGACCCCATTCCACAAAAGGATTAATCGGTCATTTGTAATATGACAAAGAACAAAAATGTAACAAAGGACAAAAAAGGAAGAGAACTTCTTTTAGAGTTCCTCTAAATGTGATGAGATTATTTTCGATGGTTACTAACGTTTATTTTTTTTTGGGGTTGCAACTTATGTTAGAATAGCTGGCCAAACTCATACAGGCTAACTATTTCTGACGAAGAAATGGATCCAGGTCCAGGCCCACATACTTGATCATGAGGTCTTGTAATATTATTGTAGATATAACCACATTTGTAATAGATAGTCATTCTTTATTATTTTACTATAAATAAGAAACTAATGGTTATATTGTGGGAGAGAAACAATATACACAATACACATATATTTTCTTATTTCTGCCTTTCTCCCTAGAACACTCGATCTAGGGTTTTCTATCAAAGGAAAATCATAGATTTTGGCTCGTTTATCTCCAATTAACATGGTATCAGAGTGAATCCCGGTGATTACTACTGTAATATGAGTGTTCATCTGAGGAATTATCAGAAATTCTTCAATTCTATGGTTCCGACGTGTTCAGAGGATTTCCGGTTTTCTTTCTATTCGATTCAAATTTTTCGGCTTGGTCTTTCATTCAGAGGTCTGATTCAACGATTTCAATGGAGATTCTGAGTCATACTCACCGATCAATTTCACAAAAATCGTGTCATGAAGATCAACTCACAAACTAGGGTTTTCTGTCATCATCAGTTTTCGCATGCGGTGACATCTTTCTGGCCCTATCTCTTTGAGCTTTCTAGTTGATTACTTTAGATATTTTACTTGTAGAAACTATGACTTTGAGTAGTGATGGAACTGAATCTTCTGATGTTTCCATAACATCAGTCCTCGATCCTTTTCACCCTCTCTATCTTCACCCTTCCGATACCCCAGGAACCATGTTAGTATCTGTCCCCTTCACTGGTACAGGGTTTGGGGATTGGAAGGAAGGAATATTAATATCTCTGTCCGCAAAGAACAAAGTTCAGTTAATTGATGGATCTTTAATTGAACTTACAATTAACTCTCATCTATATCCTCATTGGCAATGATGTAATAATATGGTTAAAGCATGGATAATGAATTCACTCTCTAAGGACATAGCTAAAACAATCCTTTACTATAAGACTGCTAGAGAAGCCTAGAATAACCTTGTGGAAAGATATGATGTTGCCAACATCTCCCAATATTACAGTCTTCAATAATCAATTTCTTCTACATCCCAAAGCTCATTTGACATTGCAACCTATTATACTAAACTCAAGGGGTACTGGGATGAATTACATACAATTTCTCTAGGAAGACATTGTACATGTGGTGCAATGCATGAGTTCAGTTAAGCACAAAAAACCATTCAGTTCCTATCAGGGTTAAATTAAACTTATTCTACTGTAAAGAGCAATATTTTAATGATGCGTCCTGTTCCAAGCGTGGGAAAGGCATATTTTATTTTGATCAGAGATGAGAAGCAAAGGAAAATTAATTCTGGTTCCCAACCTTTTTCTCCTGATTCCACTTCCTTCATAGCCAACTCCAATTCTGGTCTCAGTCAATCAAACACCACTAGAAATTTTACTCAAAGGGTAAATTTTGAACCTAGAAGAACTACACTCTCTTGCAAGTATTGAAAAAGTCTGGTCACACTGTAGACAAGTGCTACAAGTTACATGGCCTTCCACCATATTTTAAATTCACCAAAGGAAAAAGAGTTGCTGCTTGTGTTCAAGTTGAATCCACATATCAAACTCCACCCAAGCTTGATTCACCTCAAACTGAAGACATTCCACATGGGTTTTCCAAGGAAAAATATGCTCATCTTATGTCTCTATTTCATCACATGCAGATGCCTTCTTCAAATCAGCAGTCTACCTCCCAAGACTCTCCAATCTATAGAAATTTTGCAGGTTGGCATGATAATCGTGTTAGTAGGTTATATGGTTATCTTGTATGTCATGCTAATCATAACAACTTCAGTTCCTGGATCCTAGATTCAGGAGCAACCAATCACATGACACCTCATAAATACCTACTTCATAATATACAACCTTTAATCTCTCCTTCTCTTGTCACTCTACCAAATGGTTATAAAGTAAAAGCTACTTCTTTTGGATGCCTTTCTCTATCCTCCAGTATCACTCTAACTAATGTACTATTAGTACCTTCCTTTCACTACAACTTAATTTCTATATATCAACTTCTCTCTCAACTCAAATGCTATGCACTCCTTACTAATATTTTCTGTTGGTTACATGGCCCTTCTCTGAAGAGGCCATTAGAAATTGGTAAGGTTGAGCATGGATTGTATATTCTGAGACTGCCATCTCATGATATTTCTGCACCAGATCATATTGAAGTCAATGCCTGTCCAAAATTTTCTTTTCTTAAGTCTAACTCAACCTCTATTTTTCCTACTCATAATTCTGCAATTGATACTTCTAATGTTGTTCCAGTTGCTTGTAATTCTAGTTCTATAAATAAAAATGTACTTTGGCATTAAAGAATGGGACATATGCCTTTTATAAAAATGGTCTATATTTCTCATTTATCCTGCAAATTTTCTTGTAGACAATCTTTCACATGTTCTATATGTCCAATGGCTAAACAACAGAAACTCCTATTTCCTGAAAGTTCATCACACTCTACTAGACCTTTTCAACTTATCCACATTGACATTTGGGGGCCTTACCATACTGTCACATACAATGGTTTCAGATACTTTCTGACCATTGTAGATGACTACAGTAGGGTCACCTGGACACATCTTCTTTCATGTAAAGGCAATGCCTTCTCTATTATCAAAACCTTTATTGGCATGGTGTCTACATAATTTCATACTTCCATTGAAATCATCAAAGCTGATAATGCATTTGAATTGGGATCTACTCATTCCCATGCTACATACCTCCCTTCTCTTGGCATTTCTCATCAAAACTCTTGCCCATACATACCTCAACAAAATGGCATAGTAGAAAGGAAATATAAACATCTGTTAGAGACTGCTAGGGCCCTTCTATTTCAATCCAAACTACCTACCAAATATTGGGGGAGTGTGTACTTACTACAACATACATCATCAACAGATTTCCCTCCATTTTTTCTTTCTAACAAAACACGTTATGAAGTATTACTTGATCATCCCCCTGCCTATGATCATCTCAGATCATTTGGATGCTTAGCATATGCCACTGTTCCTCATCTTTATAGGGACAAACTACAATCTAGAGTTATCCATTCTGTGTTTCTAGGGTATGGTTTTGGTAAAAAGGGTTACAAGTTACTGCACTTAGGAAACAAATCTATATTCTATTCTAGGTATGTCACTTTTGTTGAGCATATCTTTCCTTCTACTTCTACACCTTCTGGTTTCTTTCCTTCCTCTACTTCTTTTTTCTGATCACTTCACTCAAAATCATGCTCTTGCACCTCTTTCACCTCATCATTCTCCTGTTTCTACTCCTAATCATGCTCATGTTCCTTCACCAACTATTGAACCCCAAACATTAATCCCTCCTTCTGCTCCTTCCTCTCCCCTTCTCTTGAGGAGATTTTCTAGGACTACAGTCACTCCTACTCATCTTAAGGACTACCTCTGTTATGCTGTACCTCTACCTAACTCTGCCACCTCTTCTCACACCTCCTCTCCTACCCCTTTACTTGAACCCTCTTTATACCATCAGGATACCTCTAATCATGCTTGGCAAGAGGCAATGTTGAAAGAATTCCAAGCATTGGAGTCTAATCAAACTTGGGATATTGTTATATTACCACCTGGCAAGAAGGCCTCCTACAAATGGGTGTATAAAATTCAGATGGTAGCATTGAGAGATATAAGGCTAGGTTGGTCATAAGGGGGGATACTCAACATGCTGGTGTTGATTATTTTGAAGCATTCTCACCAGTAGTCAAGTTCACCACTATTAAGTGTCTTCTTGCCTTGGCTGCTAAACTCTCTTGGCTTGTCTACCAGCTTGATGTAAACAATGCATTCTTATATGGAGATCTTTCTGAAGAAGTTTACATGAAAGTTCCTCTTGGTCTCACTGTATCTTCTTATTCTTCTTGCCCTCCCTTGGTGTGAAAACTCAAGAAGTCATTATATGGACTCAATCAAGTTTCAAGACAATAGTTTGCCAAACTGTCCACTGCCCTCACTTCTATGGGGTATTCTTCCAGTCTTAATGACTACTCTTTATTCACTAAAATCACTAATTTTTCTACTGTTTTTATTGTTGTATATGTGGATGACATATTGTTGGATGACGATGATGATTCTGAGTTAGACTCTATTAAATCTTTCTTGGACAATCAGTTCAAGATCAAAGATTTAGGATCAAATCACTATTTTCTAGGTCTTGAGGTTTCTCACCTTCCTCAAGGTCTACTTCTTAATCAACATAAGTATCTCAAGGAGCTTCTTACTAAATTTTATTGTGCTTCTGTTTCTCCTGTTATTACACCATCGGACATGTCCATTAAGCTCACTCCAACTTCCGGTGATCCTTTGGCTGGCCCATTTTCTTATAGAAGACTCATAGGCAAACTGGATTTTCTACAACACACAAGACCTGATATCTCATTCTCTCTTCAACACCTTAACCAGTTCTTCAATGCTCCAAGAACTGCTCATATGCAGGCAGGTCTACATGTTTTGAGATATTTGGTCAGGGACCCTACTAGAGGCATTCTACTCAACAACAGTCAGGATTTTTCTATTCTTGTATATTCATACTCTGACTGGGCAGGATGTCCTTCTTCTAGGAAGTCTGTAACTGATTATTTTGTTACTCTTGGGGGCAGTCCCATTACATAGAAGTCAAAGAAACAACCTACAGTTTCATTGTCCTCTGCTGAAGCAGAATACAGGGCTCTCAGGAAGACTGTTGCTGAACTTGCTTGGCTTGTTAGGCTGTTAGCAGACTTGGGTCTCCCTGTTTCTGCTCTTATTCCTCTGTATTGTGACAACAAATCAGCCATCAGCATTGCCAAGAACCCTGTTTCTCATGAAAGGACTAAGCATATTGAGCTTGATTGTCACTTTATTCGGGAGAAGCTTGCTAGTGGTCTCATCTCTCTGCATTATATTCCTATAGTGTCTCAACTGGCAGATATCTTTACCAAACCTCTCACAGGCATTCAACATCAGATTCTCCTTTTCAAGCTGGGAGTTCTATCACCTTCCAGCTTGGGGGGGGGGGGGGGGGGGGGGGGGGGAGGAAGTGTTAGAATAGCTGGCCCAACTCATATAGGCCCAACTATTTCCGACGAAGAAATGGATCCAGGTCCAGGCCCACATACTTGATCGTGAGGTCTTGTAATTTTATTGTAGATATAGCCACATTTATAATAGATAGCCATTCTTTATTGTTTTACTATAAATAGGAAACTAATGGTTATATTGTGGGAGAGAGACAATATATACAATACACAGATATTTTCTTATTTCTGCCTTCTCTCTAGAATACTCGATCTAGGATTTTTTATCAAAGGAAAACCATAGATTTTAGCTCGTTTATCTCCGATTAACAACTTAAATATCTGCTGAGAAGTTGCAGTAGCATTTGCGAAAATTGAACGAATAAGAGAGTAACTAAGTGTTAAAAAATTTGGCATTCCATTTTCTAAGACAACCAAGCAAAAATTATATTGTATGCTTTCCTTTTCGATTGTATCCTTCGTATATGAGGATTGATCGTAATAGCAAAGCTGCTTCAATGGAACTTTCTTAACTGGAGATTTATCACCTAAAACCTTTGAAGAAAAGGGTACATGATTGATTATGAAGAGGAAGAATGGCATATTGAATTTTTTATTTTACAATTTTAATTGCGACAATCATGTAACATTCCCATTAATTAGGATGGAACATTTTTTAATTAAATGTTACAGTGATTCCACAATTTTTCGAAGAACACGACCTTTGAGAACATAAATAACAATCATAATTGATAGTTTTGTTATCATAATAGCGATCATAAATAGAAAAAAATTGTAGCACAATAGCAGACTAAAATTACTGGGTAAGTATGTTCATCTCTAACATTTTTAAAGTCTTAGATGGGACAATTCTATATTTTAAAGTTGACTACCATATATTATCAAAAAAAGAAAAAATAAATCATGTGCTTGAGTAACGTAAAACTGTAAATAAAGTAAGTTTGTACAACTTAATGATCACCATTCACCACATATTCATTTTCTATTACTTTTTAAGGAAAGAGGAAGACCAAAGAAGAAAGCCCTCATTCACAATTATTCACGTTTTTGTATTTTTTTTCCTCCATGATTATATAATTATTAATTTTTCGGCATGTGCGTTGCACATGTATACTTGCCGAGCAATATAGTATACAATTTATATAAACTTGCTTGTGATGTATTACACGTGTATGTCTTGTGAATAATCAATGTAGATCGTCGTATTATAACTTGTTCGTCAAAGTAAAAATAATTGGATAATATTTGAACCTACAAAGATAAAAAATTTAATTAGATACATACGAATTTTTTCTTGCTTTGATTTTGTTTGATACAATCATGTAATAAAGTATATCTCACCTAATACTATCTTATAGACTATATTCCTAGTAATTTGTTCGATTTAAGATTGCTCTGTGAAGATGATTGGTTGAAATTTAAACCTACAAAAATGAACAAGTAAAGTTTAATAGATACATGCGATTTTTTACTTATTCGGTTTTATTTTGTACAAATATGTAATACAACGTATATATGGGAGAGGATCGCTCCAGTGTAATTCTGTCCAGTAATATTCAATACCATTACTGATTATTGCCATTTGTCCACCCATGTTTTCTGTGGCTGAGATTTATTCTCATAATATACAACTAAAAATGGTAGGACAATTCCGAACAAAAATAATGAAAAAAGACAATGCTAACGGCAGACGTTTTTATTGTAACGTGCCTGCCATTTTTTTAAAAATCATTTTTAAGTATTAAAGCTGCACAATGCAACACACTGCTTTTTATTATTACTAGTCTTACGGTACGCGCTTTGCACGTATTTTTTATGTCAGTGAATAAATAATTTTAAAAAAATAAGATAAATATTAAAAAATATATTTAAATTATAAAATAAAATTCATATTTAGTATTTGCAAACTCCGAGAAAATTTCTCTAAGGATTTTCGTGCTTTTAATATAGTATTAGTCTTAGGGTACGCGCTTTACGCATGTACCTTATATTGATAATATAACACTTTTAAAAATTATATAAATATTATTAAATTTTGTATATCTTATGTGCAATTATTCTGTCTCATCCGATAGTTTTTTAAAATTTGATGTTGAGTTAAAAAGTATAATAATTATGAATATTGGGATAAATTATACCTAATAATAGTATTTAGTAGGATTTGTATTTGTACTTGTATTTTTATATAACCGGAGAATGAAACATAATTTTTCACAAAAAGTTTTTCTCTATATTTTTCTTTTTTATTGTTATTAAAATAATTAAATTATATAAAATTAATTAGTTTTAATTTTATGATCAGTTATAAATCTATAATTGAGAATAAATAAATCATAGGAGTGCCAACTGATATTATGCAAGATATTAATATTGAAACTTATATAATTCAAAAAATAATTTAATGTATAAACTTTAGTTGATTAAAAACTTTTAGTCTCTAAATATAATTTTTTTTAAAATTGCATAATAAATACATTAAGATATGTTTAAGTTATATTAAAAGTTAGTATCAAACATGTAAGTCTTTGAAATTGATAAATATAGCAAGCTTAGATTATTAAATAAAACAAATAAATACGATATAAGAGCCAAAGAATTTAAAGTAAAAATAAGAGAGATATTCAAAACCATATGAGAAAATATTCGTTAAAATATTAGAAGGAGTAATAGATAATACATTAATAATGAGTAACAGACGAAACATACTTTTATTTTTAATACACGCAATATCAGTTCCTATTATTTATTACGTACTTAATCCACAGAAAGTCTTTTACATAAAATATTTGATCAACTTATTCTTTGTCATGGATTCATGGTAATGATAGTCCAAAAAATAAAAGAAGAAAAATTACAGAGGACCTATAATAAACAAGACTAATTTCAAATTTGATTTGATTCTTTCAATTCCTTATTAACTGTTTGATTCAACACCATAAAGAAAGTATAAGTTATCGGAAGTTTCTATGTTAGGTTTTATACATTACTTAATTACTATGTTTATCTTATAGCTCTATAAGTTAAATCTTTAATTCATATTTGATTTTTAAATATTAGAATTTCTTACCTAGTAGTTCAAATAAGGTAATTATTTAATATGCAAGAATTTTAATTGATTTTAAAGACTTAAAAAATATTAGAATAATTAAATGACTATTTTGCCTAATGTGAAATTAAATTTTAAAGGGCAAAAAAGACGAACGACATTTCGCTAAGGGCCTTCGTGCTTTTAATATAACCAGTTTCTATATACGTGCGTTGCACGTATATTTTTCGTTAATCGTTAAAAAATAAGATAAAAAAATATTTTATTTCTCCAACTTTATATTAAAAATCAAAATTTTTATTCCATTTTAAACAATATACATTTTTTCACGTCATGTCTCATCTCATCAATATGTCAACTAAGACGACTATGGAAAGATATCATCAATGTCAAGCGATGTCTTAGAAAAACAACGTTACTTTTTCTTTTCCATTGCCAAGTTATTCTTCTATGTCAAATTTTATTTCGTGATATTTTCTTTATCTTTTTGAAAAAAAAAGAAGATGTATGTTTGTGTATATATATATATTTGTGTTTCTTTCGCCTTTGTACACATATTTTTAGAGTGAATTTACGTATTCATAGTTCACTTCAAATACTAATGATGATTATAATTTTATCCCTCAAGAAATATATCTACTTGAATTATTTACGTACCAAGTTAGCTCTTTTATTCTTGTATCTTCCTCTCCGTCATCTTATTTTCCTTAATTTGGTCCTACAAGGTGTGATTTCTCTATAAATAATTATTCCAAATTGTAAAAAAGAAAGATTGAAAATTCAAAATCAATGGTCCTTCTCCTAATGAACTACAATTAAATTGTAAAAGCAATCGATTTTTATTCGTGATAATAACAAGAACAACTTATAAATAAAACAAATTAACTATCGGAACTGTAATATCTGTTTTATTTCCTTCAAGTTCTGTCTTATGTAGCAACGTAACATCTAGGTCTTCTTTAGTCTTATATTTCTATCTTTACCAAAATAATATTATCCCTTATTTCAACTTCCAAGATTCAACCAATGTTAACTTTGAAGCTGATTCTCGTCTCCCAGACCTTTGACACACCTCATATTAAATCACACTTGAAAAATACTGGGGAAAAAGTAGTAATTAGTTATATATTTTTGTTTCAATTTGTGATAGAAATCTATCAAAGTGACTTAAATGGCTATTATACAACTATTCCTAAGAATATGAATCATTGTCGGAATATTTATAACAGTAACAAAAGCCCAAAAAAATTACCTTTTTGCAGTTGGCGACAAGAATTCAAGCTTTAGATTGTCAAATTCAAAATATAAAATTTTCGACAATAGATGACTAAATATATACTGATCGACACATAGGGTTAAAATTAAGTTAATGAAATCATTGCCCTATAATGAAGAGTCGTAATCAAAATATAACAATTAAACCTTATAATATAGTTTTTGACAAAATATAATCCAGCTGATATTTGTGAAATAGGATTAGGTGGTGGTCGGTACATGCCTCCAATGAACCTGAACCTCCAGTGCTTCATAGGTTTTTCTATATACTCGTGCAATGACTTCTTTTGTTCCTGTTCTTCTCTTGAACCTGCCAAAATTAGGTTGGAACGTAATATAACAAATACTATGAATACTACAACTTCACATATTTAAAATAATTTAGCTTTTGCGCTTTGGATATATGTGCATGAATTTATAATTATATAAATTATGAACTGGATTTCTGCTTGATTGGAGGTATGAATAGGAATAAGAGTCCTAATATGTTAAATATGTTTGCCATCTACGATGCAAAAGTACCATGAGGATCCAAATTACACGAAGAATGCTAATATATGCCATAATTAAAGAGATTCAAGCTTTATATTAATCAAACTATTTTCGGAGAGAGAGTACTGAAATCAAATAATTATGGTCGAAAGAGGGATTAACAATCAAAGAAATATATTAATATTGCTAGCAGTCAACAGATGCTCTATTGGAAAAGTAAAGAGAGTATAAAATTACCTTGATAGAGGTTAATTAGCATCTTCCGATCGACGTTATTATTCAACCGGGATTAGTAAGGCATTAGGACTTCACATTCTATTACAAAGTTAGCGAATAATTCTATTATTAGTTGAACTCATAGTCTAAGGTGTTGGATAAAACTTTTGCTATTACAATTTATCCAACGTGAGGTTGCTTCTTTGTAAGAAATAATTGAGTTATTAAGGGGTGTAAAAGTCGGACAATATTTTGAGGATATTTTCGTCGTTCAATATTTCGCGTGGAACATTCGTGCTTTTATAATAATATAGATAGATAGATAGATATAGATTATTATTTATGAAAAGAAATATTTTGTCAAAACATATAGGAGTAATTTTTTTCAGTTAACCTCATTTCTATTATGAGCCTGTTTGTTTTAATAATTTTGCACATGCAAAATTTTTTTATTCTTTTCCTCATGACAATAAAGTATTTATTCTTGCTTTTTAATTTACATAATAATCATCCAGTAACGTATAAAAAATATTTATATATGGCAGGCAAACCTTTTCGACAATGTAGGAGCACAAACTTTCTATTATGCTATTAGCTAGGGGTATTCAAACCAAACCGGAAAACCATACCAAATCGAAAAATCAAACCAAATCGATTACAAAAATCGACTAGGTTTGGTTTGACTTGGTTTGGTATTGAGTAAAAAAAATCGAACCAAACCGACATATAAATATATAATTTATATATATATTTTTAAGACTTTATATTGAATTTTCTTTAAAAAATATCGAAATATTTGGGATCCTCTCATGCGTTAACCTTGAAAGCGTATATTAACGAAAATTATTGTTAGACGACTAAGAAAATAACTATCATGTATTACTAAAAATATTCTCCCATTAGAATATTTTAATAGATCATATGTTTGTCAATTTTGTTAAATATTTACTAAACATATATTCACTTATCAAAACTTTATCTATAACTTTAACAAAGTTAGATTGGAATAATATTCATGTAACAAAAAAAAATCGAAAACCCAAAAAATCCGACAAAATCGAACCAATCCAAATCGATATAATTGGTTTGGTTTGATTTTGATAAAAATTAAATTAACCCGGTCCATGTACACCCCTACTATCAGCTATCCGTTAGTTTTATTTCTAGTGGATTTTCATTTTTGTAGGTAATATACTGGACATGTCACTTATTAAATATCATAGCTATTTGAAACACAGAAGTAACTGTATGAGCATAAGCAAAATTTTCTTTTTGTAATATAATTATAGCATTTAAATAACCTCATATAAATCTCATTATTCAATACCTCTTCTGTCAACATGAAACAAATGATTCCAAAAGAAAGGAAAAGATCGATTCCAACAAATAAAAAGTTAATTATAGACCATACGAATGAATTACTCTTGTATGTTATGACAAATGACAAAATATTTCTTAACATAAAAAAAAAACGGGCCATACATATTCCATTGTGCAGTTTTAAAACTTGGCAAGTTATTTTTAAAAAAAGGACACACACGTTACAATAAAAACGTCCGCTGTTAGCATTGTCTTTTTTTTCATTATTTTTATTGCTCATAATTGTCTTACCATTGTTTGATTGTATATCATTATAAGAATGAATCTCAACCACAAAAAACATGAGTGGACAAATGGCAATAATTTGTAATGGTATTGAACATTACTGGACAGAATTTCATTGGAGCAGACCATTTCCCTGTATATTATGGATAAAACAACATTAATTAAAAATTAATAACTCTTTTTTATTATGAAATAGGAAAATATTTTTTTAATGCATCTCATCTCCCTTCTTGATCAGCATTCTCTATGTTACAGTTGCTACAAGTTGTACTACTATTATTTATATAGTCCGCTTTTTGCAAAAGAATACCATGACTCATTTTTGCTTATAACGTCTTTAATCTTGTCATGAACTAATATGAATCCTACCATAAACACTAATGAATTCATTAGATTATATTACAAACATATAAGATCGACTATCTTCACTTCTTTGACTTTTTTTATTACTTGGTATTAGTGGATTCCTTTATGTGCCGTCTTCATGGTAATATGCACCGTTTATGTTAAAATGTATTATTCATTTTTTGGGGGAAAAGTAAAAAAGATATTGACATGTATATCAATATTAATTTGCAATTAGAAAATATGCAGTTACTTAAGGAAACAATAAGATTCATTCGTTATAGCAATTAAGCCACTAAAGGAATCATTGTAGTATATACACTAACTCTGAATTTAAAAAAAGCAAGAAATTTTAAAAGTCGCATAAGCTTCACAAGACATGACTTCTAATGCAATAGTATTATCACAACTCACAAGTAAAATTTTGCTATATGCAAATAAAATAAACATTATCAATTTCGGAGATTTATTGCCTTTTGAATTATTTTAACACAATACTGACAAGAATTGTCAATATTCTAGAATTTCCTAGTTAGAGAAGAAATAAAGAATTTAGCATAATTTAAGTCCATTAAATATGATATATAAGCACATATATAAGATTTTTTGTAAATTGCGACTCTAACATCACCAAAGCCAAGGATTAGTTTATCACCTTTTATTTTCTCAAGAATTTAACCGTTAGTTCCAGAAAAATCATCACATAAGGTAGCAGTTGTATAATCACACATATATTTTAAATTATAAATTGCGTAAATTATATTAACTTATCTATATAATACATCAAATGAATATTTTTCATGAACACGTGTAATTTAACTTACCATAATCAATTCTTCCTTCAAATGAAGAAACAAAATGCTTGACATTTTCCCAGAAAGAAAAGCCGATAGTGAGCATTCACTCAAACAGAAGTCGTAGCTCTCTATAAACCAAGCCAAGAGAGTGGTTCATCTACTATAGTCCGCCACCACCGTATTAAAATAAGAGGAATTTTCAGAAATGAATATTATTTAGTGGCTATTAACTTCATATGGTTATCATATACATAATTGCTTTCCGTAGCTATCTTGCAGTTGTTATGGTAATGTATTCGATGTATTCGAGCTACTGTATTCATGTAACGACCCGGCCGGTCGTTTTGAGTCACTACTAGAAATTCGGCAAAAACCGACCAAGGTCGACCGACCAACTTTGGTCGGTTAAAAAACCGACTAAAGTTGGTCGGTTTTTCAAAATATTTATTTATTTTTTTTATTTTTTTTTATGAAACCGACCAACTTTGGTCGGTTTTCTTTGGCGCAAAAATGCGAAAAATTATTTTTGAGCCCCGCGAAATTTATGTTTCAAGAAACCGACCAACTTTGGTCGGTTTTTTAATTAAAATAAATAAAAATTAATATTAAAAAACCGATCAAAATTGGTCGGTTAATTTGGCCNAAAAAAACCGACCAACTTTGGTCGGTAATTTTACTTTTTAATAAAACCGACCAACTTTGGTCGGTTATTTTCGTGCGAAAATACAATTAAAGAGAATAAATCAAATAAAAGACAGTCTTAAAACAAAATGTACCAATGGTCTAGTGGTAGAATAGTATCCTGCCACAGTACAGACCCCGGTTCGATTCCCAGATGGTGAATCTTTTTATTACATAATTAAAATACCGACCAACTTTGGTCGGTTTTTTTTTGCAATATGTTTTTTTTGAATTTAATTGGCCGACCAAAGTTGGTCGGTAATTTTCGACCAACTTTGGTCGGTATGCCTTTCCGACCACAAAAATACCGTCCACACATAAATGGTCGCGTTTTGGTCGGTTTTTGGCCATTACCGACCGATTTTTTTGGTCGGTTTTTATCGAATTTCTAGTATTGAGTATTATAATCACGTTTTACCATTTACTGCTTAATTTATGCTTTACAGTTATTTTATGACTTATCGAGTTAGTTGGTTTGGGTTCGGAAGGAATTCGGAGTGAAACGAGACACTTAGTCTCATAATTAAAAATTTAAGTTAGAAAAGTTGACCGGATGTGGACTTATGTGTAAACGACTTCGGATCTGAATTTTTATGATTTCAATAGCTCCGTATGGTGATTTTGGACTTAGAAGTGTGTCCGAAAAATTATTTGGAGGTCCGTAGAGGAATTAGGCTTGAAATGCCGAAAGTTGAATTTTTGGGAAGTTTGGTCGGGGGGTTGACCTTTTGATATCAGGGTCGAAATACGATTCTGAAAATTTTAATAAGTCTGTTATGTCATTTATGACTTGTGTGCAAAATTTGAGGTCAATCGGACGTGATTTGATAAGTTTCGGCGTTGTTTGTAGAAATGGAAAGTTTCAAAGTTCATTAGTCTTGAATCTAAGTGTGATTCATGTTTTTAGTGTTGTTGGATATGATTTGAAGACTCGACTAAGTTCGTATGATATTTTAGGACTTGTTGGTATATTTGGTTGAGGTTCCGAGGGGCTCGGGCATATTTCGGATGGTATTCAGATTATTTTCCTTCATTTTTTTGCACTGCTAGTAGCTGCTGATTTCTGGTGTTTCAAACCTACTTCGCGATCGCGAATATTGGGACGTGATCATGTAAGGTTAATTGGGGCTGCTGAGTTTTGTACTTCGCGATTGTATGAAGGGGGATGCGATCGTGTAGCTCTAGGATTTTGTGACTCGCGAACGCGTGAAGAAGGTCGCGTTCGCGTTGAGTAAGTGGAGCGGAAATAGAAGTCACGCATTTTGTGCTTCGCGATCGCGTGGACCAGTCCGCGATCGTGTAGGTCTGTGAAATTTTGTATCGCGATCGCGTGGGAAAGTCCACGATCGCGTAGGGTTAAATCTGAACAGTGAAAAACTGTTCTTCGCGATCGCGTGGGAATGTTCGCGATCCCGTAGAGCAAATGACTGGGCACAGAGTTTAAGTTCTGAAAATGGGACTTCGTCCCATTTTTTATTTTTGATGGATTGGAGCTCGGGAAGAGGCGACTTTTGGGAGATTTTCAGAGAAAATAACGGGGTAAGTATTCTTAACTCAATATTGGTTAAATCACCCGAATTCATGGTTGTTTTTAATATTTAATTGGTGAATTAAGTTGAAAAATTGTGAAAACCCTCTTGCTTTAATTTAGAGATTTAAGGGTTGAGTTGATGTCGGATTTGAGTAAAGTTTGTATGGTTGGACTCATGGTCGAATGGGCGTTCATATTTTATAACTTTTGTCGGGTTCCGAGATATGGGCCCCACGGGCGATTTTTGAGATAATTTTCGAATTTTTATGAAAAATTAGCATTTTCTTATAGAATTAATTTCAATAAATTTTATTAACTGAATCGAATTATTTGTGGATAGATTCGAGGCGTTTGGAGGCGAATTCACGAGGAAAAGACATTGCAGAGTAAAAGATTTCATGGTTTGAGATAAATAACAGTTTTAAATCTGGTCCTGAGGGTATGAAACCCCGAATCTTGTATCATGTGATTATTTTGGAGGTGACACACATGCTAAGCGACGGGCGTGTGGGCGTGCACCGAGGGGATTGTGACTTGGTCCATTCCATAAAACTGTAAAGTTGAATAACTTGTTGTTAACTATATGCTCTCTATGTGTTGAAGGAAATTTGACTGTAAATCATGTTAGAAATCATGCTTAGGCTATGTGATAGTATTGTTGGGACCCACAGAAGTCGCGCACTTGTTGAATTATTTGCTAATTGTTGTCTTGTACTCAGTCATGATTTTACTTGCGCATCATACCTCAGTCTTTCTTGATTTTGTTGATACACTATGTTATCTTTGTTTGGATTGATCTTTGTGATTTCCGAGAGCCGAGCGACTAGAGAGGTTGAGGACTGAGTAAGGCCGAGGGCCTGTCGGTGAGGTAAGGATACTATAGCACGTGAGTTGTCCGTACAGGATATTATAGCACGTGAGTTGTCCGTGCAACACGTGAGTTGTCCGTGCGGATTATGGCGCTTGGGCTGTAGGAGCCCCTCCGAAGTTTATACACCCCTAGTGAGCGCGGGTACCCATTGAGTGTGAGTGTTGAGGGCTGAGAGCCGAGTGGTTGAGCTGTTGTGACGAGTTGAGTAACTGTTGCCCTGAGAGGCTGTACTTGCTTTTCATTTGTTGTTGTACTTAGTTGCTATCTGTCATTGTTGTGAAATTTTCTGAAAAATTTTATATCCGGATTACATGAACTTGAACTGTATAAAACTGATTTGACTTAAACTGTTGGAATTGATAGCATGTCTACTCTCTGCTGGAATTACTAAAAATGAACTATAACTGTATAGTTCGTCATTATCTTCAGTTCCTTAGTTATTATTGTTACTTGCTGAGTTGGTTGTACTCATACTACACCCTGCACTTCGTGTACAGATCCAGGCATTTTCGGACATAGCGGGTGTTGATTCTCTCGCACAACTCACTTTTCGGAGATTCAAAGGTAGATGTCGTGTTTCGCAGACCTTGTCTCTCCTTCTCTATCTCCTTGTTTACTGTATTTGGTCTTAGATTATTATAGACCGTATTTTCAAGACTTGTATTCATATTAAATGCTCATGTACTTAATGACACCGGATTTTGGGAGTGCTTATATATGTATTTGTGAGTTTCTTCTGCTAAATTAATCATTTTATTTTTAAACATAAAAGATATGAGAGTTTATTGAGATTGTCGGCTTGCCTAGTATTGAGATAGGCGTCATCACGACAGGTGAGATTTTTGGGTCGTGACAATTCATAAATACAGTAGCAAAAATTGGCTAAAGAATAGGGTAGTCCAACTGTCAGCCGTTGTATTCACATGTATTCATACCATGTATTCATGAATACAATGTAATAATAGATCTCTCAAGTTGTTTAATAACGGAAAGCTGCTAATTTAACAGGATACACTCCTAATATAACTCACCTAAATCAATTATAACACACAACATTATCAATCCAATTAATGAGAAGATTTATCAGATGCTAAACACCAAAAAAACAGAGCATTCTTCAGAGTTTCAGTCCCTTTTTTTTCTGATACAGTTCGATTTATTTTTTCTGACATTGTTCGAGGTTCTGCTCGAAATTGATACAAGTATCTACAGAAATATTTTGAAATTTGATTTTCTGTATACTAATACATCATGTATTTATGCCAGATACAACCTGTAATAGTAACCTACTGTATGCATATTTCATAATAACCTAGTGCTTGTATTCTATTGTATCTAACAGTTGTGTTCAATGTATTCAAGTTTATTTTTGTATTTATAATATTTTATTTATTCCCAATACATGGTATTACTGCTTTATTGAGTATATTTCATTGGTTGTATTCATTGATTTTCTATTTGTATTGAGAGTATTTTACTGTATTTCACTGTATTGTTATTTTAAATACAAATGGATACATTTAGGTTTAAAATACAGATGAATACAGTTAGATTGAATGCATAACTAATTGATGAATAACATCAAAATGATAGAACTAACAATGTATTTAAAAATATTGTTGTAAGAACTCAAATACATATAAACACATCTAAATACAACAATCAAAAATCACTGTATAAAATAAAATTCAGTGTATGCCTTATCGAATACATATAAATACATCTAAATACAAGAAGAGAAAACCACTGTAGAAATTAAAAATCAATGTATGCGAACTCGAATACATATAAATACATCTACAATTAGGGTCATTACGTATTTTTGTTCTCCTTTCAGCTTCAATGGTTGCTGATGAACCTGCAAATACATCTTGAGTGATTTGCAAATCGAAAGATGGCCATTCGAAATTGAGCGCTTTAGTAGGTATTCTGCAGAAAACCTAACAATGGTGAATATTTTTAAAAAAAAACTGTTGAAGAGAAAAAGAAGAAGCTTTAACTGGCCAAAAACCCAAAAACTTTAGTGGTGAGTGGTGAAAATCCGTGTTGATGATTTACGACTTGCACAATTTCATAGTTCTTGACAGAAGCAAGAAATCATCAATCAAAAGGGAAAAAAATTGATGTCACGCCTCCACGTCTTGTGGAATTGGGAAAGACCAATTTTGAAAAGGATATTAAGAAAATTTGTAGGAAATCATGGAAAAGCTCAATATTTTTATGGATGAAGAGTAGTGATAACCATGGAAATCATGGAAAAGCTCGCCGTCTGTCGGAGAAAACTAATTTTCTGGTTCATATAGAAAAAAATGAGAGAGAGATCGTGGAGAGAGAAATAAGATACTATGCGTGATTTTGGGATAGAATAAACTGAAAGAATGAGAGAGAAAAATATTAGGCAACGTATTTAATGGCTTAACAGTAGGAAGTGACCATAAATACATATTTTGCTATAAAAACTAAAAGGTAGCTATAGAAAATAATATTTTAAAAAGTTTTTATTTATAATAAATAGGGTATAAAGATTTGCTACAGGAAGTAAAATTTCCTTAAAATAATAACTATCTATAATATGGATCGAAATGTTGCCAATGGGCCTTTTCTTTTAATCATAACTGGAGACTTGCTCTCATGGCTCTGCCAACAATATAACACTCATCTTTACCCTTTCTGTTATGTCACGCCACATTTTGGAGTGGCTTTTGTTATTGGAATCATTTCAATATATTTTTTTCTCAAAGTGGCCTTGGGATAAAATTGAATGTAATATCAAACGGATAGTCAAAATATATATGGTGCCACACAAAAGTTTGTTTGTAGGTTATTTCCACTAATAGGTGTGACTGTTGATATAGCATGAACCGTTGCCTTTTTTCTTCAATGTTTGTAAGATAGATATTTAATTTACTTAGAAGGGCATTATGTAATTTAACATTTAGATTATGGGCTTCCCACTTTTGTAATACCTAATTTCTTCTCACGTGTGTTGCATGTGTATGTTGTATCATGTAATTAGTGATTTGTAAAATAATATCAATATTATTAAAACAAACTTTTGAGTAACAATTATACATGAAATATTAAAAGTACAAGTTTCTGTGGATAATCAATGTTGGTCGTAGTGTATATAGTGACTTCTTCGCTGAGGTCGGGATGATTGAATATTGTGTGAATCTACGAAGATAAACAATTAAATTTTAATAAGTACATATCATTATTTATTTATTTTTATTTTATGAGGTACAGATATGTAATAAGCGCACTTCACCTAATACTTCCTTATAGACGATATCCTTGATGAATGTTCCTTCCGTCTGTTTCAGTAAATAAATATGTCACGACCCAAAATCCATTAAAGGTCGTGATAACACCGGACACCGCTGTCAGGCAAGCCAAAAATAAATACTTAATTTGGTTCTCATTTTAATATTTTTAAAATCATATTTCCTTCAATAAAATAGTAAAAGATGGAATTTACAGAGTAAATAATAATATTTTTAATAATTTCAATACAGGACAACCCATAATCACCCCAAAACCCGGCGTCACAAGTGCATGAGCCTCAACTAGGAATGTAAAATAAAATACAATATCTGTCCGGAATACAAATTTGGACAGGAGAAATATAAATATTCTGAAGGAGACTCTGCTGGCTGCGGACTCGTAACGTGAAATGCAGCTCACCTAAATTCCCGCAATAACCGCATCTCTGCGCCCACAAGGCCACTAGACATATATGCACCTGCACAAAAATGTGCAGCAAGTGTAGTATGAGTACGTAAATCAACGCGTACCCAGTAAGTATCCCGCCTAACCTCGAAGAAGTAGTGACGAGGAGTCGACTTCGACACTTACTATGAGCTATAAATAAAACATCAATGATATAATTAAGCATGGATTACGTAGAATGGCTGTAAGCTCAATATCATGAATTAAGTAAATAATTCTTTTGTTCATAAGAAATTTTCAAATTTATTTTCGTCATTTAATATTTTTGTATCTCGGGCCAATGAAAGCAATATCAATTATTATCAATTCCAAAAAAAATATCATGCGCAAATCATGTCGAGGTCGTACGGCCCGATCCAACATAATATTTAAACTGTGCACTGCCGAGAGTCGAACGACACAAACCATAGATGCATCTATCTGCTACCGAGGCGTTCGGCCCGCTCCACAAAAGAGAAAATACATTAAACAACCAATTCAAGATTTATTAAGGGAAAAATATTCCAAGAATTTTAAATTCTCATTTAACGGTCAAGTAAATGAAATTTAACCTTTTTACAATTCCTTTATCGAGTTTCTAAATATTTTAAATAATTAAATTAACAAGCAGGGCGCGAACATCGCAAGTACAACATGATATGGGTCCTAGACTACCCAGACATAAGCATAATAGTAGCTACGCACGGACTCTCATCACCCCCGTGCATACGTAGCCTCCACAAATAGAAACACATAATGATTTGATTTGCCTATAGAGTTAATTCCCTCTTACAAGGTTAGAAAGGAGACTTACCTCGCTCCGAAGTCCGATAACCGGCTCCAAAGCCTTTCCAACAACTCAAACCGATGCCCATCGCTCCAAAACTAGTCAATAAATGTGCAAATTCATAAATGTATACCCTAATACTCATTATAATTCAATTTACTACAATTTTCAACTTCGCTCGAAAAGTTGATAAAATCACCCTCGGGCCCACGTGCCTGGATTTCGAAAATATTTGAAGATAAACATTACCCATAGCATCACGAACTCAAATATATAATTTACTCTCAATTTCATACCCAAATTCGTGGTCAAAATCCAAAAATGTAAATTTCTAGTTTTGTTTTTCTTCAAAATCCAAAATTTCTACAAATTTTCATGCTTGAATCCATGTATAAATCTTATATTTAGCTCACCATACGCGGGAATCATTTACCTTGACATAGATGATGAAAATCCCTCCTTGAAGCTCTCAAAAAATACCCAACCAAGTGAAAAATGGAGGAAAATGGCCAAATCCCGTCTTTAAAACTTCACTGCTCAGGTCCGCCTTTCTTCGCGACCGCGAAAAGACCATCGCGATCGCGAAGGCCAAAGAAACACTGCCTCCAATTTCCTCTTCGCGTTCGCGTCATCCTGGCCCCGCTCCGTTTTCCTTCTACGCGTTCGCGACAGCTCTCCCGCGTTCGCGTGGGCTGTTCCAGACCCTCTTCCGCGTTCGCACCCCCATGCCACGTTTGCGATGAACAACCATCAGCATCCCAAAAATCCTCCCTTCGCGATCGCGGGACTCCCTTCGCGTTCGCGAAGGACAACATCAGAACCAGCAACAACAGCAGCCAAAACAGCCTGAATTGATCCGAAACCACCCCGAAACACACCCGAGGCCCCGGGACCCCGTCCAAGTTGTACAAACCAGTCCTATAACATAACACGGACCTGCTCGAGGCCTCAAATCACATCAAACAATACTAAAACCATTAATCACACCCCAAATCACGCTTAATGAACTTTAAAACTTTAAATTTCTACCTTCGATGCCGAAACCTATCAAATCACATCCGATTGGCCTCAAATTTTGCACACAAGTCATAATTGACATTACAGACCTACTCCAACTTCCGGAATCGGAATCCGACTACGATATGAAAAAGTTCGCTCCTGGTCAAACTTTCCAAAAACTTTCAAATTTTCATTTTTCGCCAAATGACCCTGAAATGACCTACAGACCTCTAAATCTACTTCCCGACGTGCCCCTAAGTCCAGAATCACCATATAGAGATATTCCCAGGCTCGGAATCCCAATCGGACATAGATAACATTGAAATGTACTTCAACCCAAATTTATGAAATCCTTCCAAAATGCCAACTTTCTACAATAGGCGCCGAAACGCTCCCGGGTCATCCAAAACCCGATCCGGACATATGCCCAAGTCGAAAATCATCATACGAACCTGTTGGAACCTTCAAATTCCGATTCCAAGGTCGTTTACACAAAAATCAAACCTTAGTCAATTCTTCCAACTTAAAGCTTCCAAAATAAGAGTTTTCTTTCCAAATCAACTCCGAACTTCTCGAAATTCAATTCCGACCACGTGCACAAGTCATAATACCTGAAGTGAAACTACTTGTAACGACCCGTCCGGTCGTTTTGAGAGTTAGAGCCCTGATCCCCTAAAAACTATTTTCCCCATGTTTGTTTCTGGTTTTGGGACTTGTCGGAGTGATTGGTTATGGAATTCGGAGAATTTTTGGACACTTAGTCCCTAGTTGCTAGTTGTGAGTTTAAGCCTTAGAGTTTAGACCGTAGTTGGAACTGCATGAAGATGGATTCGGAATGAAATTCCGTCAACTCCGTTAGCTCCGTTGAGTGATTTTGGGGTTACGAGCGCATTCAAAATGTGTTTTGGAGGTCTGTAGTAGATTTAGGCTTGAATTAGCGAAAGTTAGTTTTTCGGCGATTTCAGCCAATAGTGAAAATTTTGATATCGAGCTCGGAATGGAATTGCGAAAGTGGTTGTAGGTTCGTAGTGTCATTTGTGACCTGTGTTTAAGATTTGAGGTTATTCGAACTAGATTTGATGTGGTTGTCGTTTGTAGAATTTGGAAATTTTTTAAATTCTTAGGCTTGAATCCGTGCTTAATTCATGATTTTGGTGTTATTCGATGTAGTTTGAAGGCTCGACTAAGTTTGTATGGTATTTTAGGATTGGTTGGTATGTTTGGTTGAGGTCCGGGGGGCCTCGGGTGTGTTTCAGATGCTTAACGGAATGAATTCGGTCTTAGGAAAAATTTGGTGCCTTTGCTGGTTCTGGTGTTTCGCACCTGCGGAAGGGAGGTCGCAGGTGCGAGAGCCGTAGGTGCGGAGGGAGTGCACAAATGCGGAACTGGCGGAGCTAGTGATGGAGCACAGGTGCACAAGTTTGACCGCACCTGTGAGCCCGCAGGTGCGAAGCGTGGGCGCAGGTGCAGAGCCTTGCTGCCTTAGTGAAATGCGCAGATGCGCCAATTTGGACCGCAGGTGCGGTATCCGCAGGTGCGAGGAATTGCCCGCAGATGTGGCCCCAGTCCGGATAAGTGACCTTCGCACCTGTGATGAGTTTTCCGCAGGTGCATGACCGCAGATGCGGCCCCATGAGCGCAGGTGCGAAAATCGATGGGTTAAAGAGGCAGCTTCGAGGGTTCATTCCTTATTTTTCACCAATTCGATTTAGAGCTCGGTGGGAGACGGTTTCTCAAGGGATTTTGAAGGAGAACTATTGGGTAACTAATTCTAACTCTATTTTCATCATAATACATTAATCTATTATTGTTTTCCTCGTCTAATTAAGGATTTTGAGGGTAGAAGTTTGGAAATGGGGGAAAAAGATCCCGAATTGAAAATCTGAGATTTGAATGGGAATTTGATGTCGGATTTAGATGATTTTTATTCGAGTGAACTCGTGAGTGAATGGGTGTTCAAAATTTGTAAGTTTTACCCGACTCCGAGACGTGGGCCCGGGGAGACCTTTTGGGCGTTTTTCCTAATTTCACGCTTTAGCTTCGAATTAATTAGCTAAATTAGTTACTTATAATCATATTTACATTATGCAGTTAATTTGAATAGATTCGACCCATTTGGAGTCGGATACTCGTGGCAAGAACATGATATCGAGTTGATTTGAGCGGTTCGAGGTAAGTGGCTTGCCTAACCTTGTGTTGGGGACTTTTCCCTTAGGATGTTTGATATTAATTGATGTGTGGGCGTCGTGTACGTGACGTGACGAGTACGTACACGGACTATTATTGCAAAAATCCTATTTTCCTTTCTAAATCATAAACTGTTTTCCCTTATTAAATTACACTAATACGTTTAATTGTTTAGCTTAGATTAGAGGAGCATGCTTACGTATTTTAACTGCCTATTTGACATTTTGTGCGCCATGCTTAGTTAAGTCCCTACTTTCCTTATTTGTGTTCAGTATAAACTGTATAACTCGATGACATACCTGCTCTTTTATCTTGCGTTGCATATTTAAATTGGGACTACAGACGTATTCCGGGAGATTCCCCCCCATCTTGCATATTTATTTTGGGACTACGGACGTATTCCGGGAGATCCCCCAACACTGCATATTTACTTTGGGACTACGGACATATTCCGGGAGATCCCCTAGCACTGCATATTTACTTTGGGACTACGGACGTATTCCGTGAGATCCCCCTGTACTGCATATTCATTTGGAACTACGGGACAGTATCCCGGGAGATTTTCCACCGTGCTTACCTTGTTCTGAGCCGAGGACTCCCTTAACTGTTAAATTTTCGAGAATTTCTTTTACTGTGTTACCAAAAATTTTACTTATATCTTCTACTGTTTAATTTATTATATTTACTCAGGTAGGGCCTTGACCTAACCTCGTTACTACTCGACCGAGGTTAGACTTGGCACTTACTGGGTACTATTGTAGTGTACTCATGCCCTTTCTTGCATATGTTTTCGTGTGCAGACCCATGTGCGAGCTATCAGCCTCGGGGTTAGTACGTGCTGCTGATTCTAGGAGACTTCAAGATACTTCTGTTTGCGTCCGCAGATCCTCGGAGTCCCCTTCTACTCCCTCGCCTAAAGACTTTCTTTGTTATCTTCAGACTTTTGTATAGAGCTACATAGATTAATGCAGCTTGTGACTTAGTGATATTCCGGGTCTTGGAAAATTAATTTGTATACGCCGAGTGGTACTACTTTTGGTTATTCACAATATGCTGTTTAAATTTAAAATGTTGTGCTTTCTTTACATTTTTTGTAATATTAGGCTTACCTAGTCGTAAAGACTAGGTGCCATCACGACACCTTACGGAGGGTTAATTTGGGTCGTGACAAGTTAGTATCAGAGCACTAGGTTTATAGGAGTCGCGAGTCATAAGCCAGTTTATTAGAGTCTCGCGGATCGGTGCGAAGACATCTGTACTTATCTTCGGGAGGCTATGTAACTGTTAAGAACAATCATATTTCTTTGATTTCCTTGTCGTGCAAGTTATTGACACCAAAAATTCTAAGATTCTATTCTATTCTTTCTCACAGATGGTGAGGACCTGTACTGGGAGGACCGATGATCAGGCACCCGAGCCCCCTGCCAGAGCTGCATCAGAGGAGCCCCCAGCGCTCCAGCTGGAGGGCCAGCACCGGAGATCCCTATTGCTACTCCAGCCCTCCAGGAGACTTTAGCTCAGTTCATGAGCATGTTCTGTACTCTGGCTCAGGCTGGACTATTTCCTATAGCTCCCGCTACATCTCAGGCTGGGGGAAGGGCACAGACTCCCGCAGCCCGCACTCCTGAGCAGAGGGTCCAGGTTGATCCGGCCCTAGAGTATATTCCTATTCCCCTAGTGGCTCCGGTTCAGCATGAGACCATGATAGCTACTTCTGAGGCAGAGCAGCTCAGACTTGAGAGGTACATGAAGTACCACCCACCTACTTTCAGCGGACTAGCTTCAGATGATGCTCTGGGTTTTCTTGAGGAGTGTCATCGTATTCTCCGCACTATGGGCATTGTGGAGACGAGTGGGGTTTCTTTCACCACTTTCTAGCTGAGGGGAGCGGCATATCAGTGGTGGCGTGCCTATGAGCTGAGTAGTCCAGACGAGGCAGCCTCACTCACTTGGACTCAGTTTTCAGAGATGTTCTTGCATGAGTATGTTCCTCAGAGCCTCAGGGATGTTTGGCGCGTAGAGTTTGAGCAATTGCGTCAGGGTGCTATGAC
>AWOL01S0035683.1:0-43038 GCA_000715115.1 Nicotiana otophora | reverse complement strand
TACCCAATAATTAACCAATTACCCACATAATTAAGAATTATCTCAACTTACTTAAAATACTACTCACTTAACACCTTTATGTACCCTATTATCATGGTCATGGGGTACCTTGTATGGCACTAGTCCATAAATACCGGGTATTATGGCTCGGATCGTATTATATTCCAAATCGACAACCTTCAACGAAACTCGTTTTCTTTGATTCGTTTACCCTTTAACCTTCACGGTACTTACTTATCGCTTGTTATAAATAGCATAAATGCTTATAACCTCAAGATAATCTCATCCCCGAGTCTACGTCGATTAACTTACGATAAAACTTTAACGTACGAAATGCGGGATGTAACAGGTTGATGCCTTGAGTAGCTTCATTATAGGTATTATGATTTGCATGTGCAGTTGGTTTTGATTTTTGAGAAGTTCGGAGTTGATTTGGAAGATTAATTCTCAATTCAGAAGCTTTTAGCTGGAAGAGTTTACCAAGGTTTGACTTTTAAGTAAACAACCTCGGAATCAATATTTAAAGGTTCCTATCGGTTAGTAAGGTGATTTCGGACTTGGTATATGTTAGGGTTGAGTATCAGATGGTCCGCGAGCAATTCGGCGCTTATTGTGGAAGTTTGCATTTTGAAGATTTTTGAATTTGCTAAGTTTGACTTGGAGTGGATTTTGATGTTATCGGACTCCGGATGGTGGTCCAGGACCTTGGATAGGTTCATTTAGTTTATTGAAACTTATCTGTGAAGTTTGGTCGTGATCCAGAATGTCTAAGTGTGATTTAGATGCGTTCGGCGACGTTTGGAGTTAAAAGAAGGATTTTGATCATTGATTCTTGGTTTTGATATTATTCATGGCATTTCGAGCCTTTGGATAAGGTATGGCGACTGGTTGGTATGATTGGACGGGTCCCGAGGGATTCAGGTGTATTTCGGGATGGTTTCAAACCATCTCCTTTTGATTTGTAGATGCTGGTGTCTGCTATCTTTGGTATGCATTGTGATCGCGAAGGTGATCTGGAGCTGGGGGCTGCTATTCTTCGCGATTGTGGGTGATGCTCTGCGTTTGTGTAGTGGCCTGGGCTGGGGCTTCGCATTCTCTTGTTGAGGTCCACATTCACGTAAGGTTGAAGCCGGGCTGGGGTTAGTTGGTCTTCGCGAACGCGAAGAGGTGCCGCATTCGCGTTGGAGGGGTTGTTCGTGTTTCACAATCGCGGAAGGTTAGACGTGATCACGCAGGCTATTTTGGTCAGAATGAGTGCTTTGTCTTTCACGTTCTCGAGGCTATTGACCGCGATCGCGATGGGTAACGTCTGGGCAGTGTATAAGATTGCAAATCGGGACTTAGCTCATTTTATCTCATTTCTCTCATTGGAGCCGATTTTGAGGCGATTTTGGAGAGGCATTTTCTCTATCACAGGATAAGTGATTCCTACTCATTATGAGCTAAATACATGGATTATATATGGATTTTAACATGGAAATTGGTAGAAAATTTGAAATTTTGGAAGAAAACCTAGAAATAATACGAAATTGCCATGCAATTTGGAATATGTTATATATTTGAGTTCGTGGTCCTATGGGTAATATTTATCTTCAATATTTTTCGGAATCGTGGCACGTCGTCCAGGGGTGTGACTTTTTGTGTGGAATTGGTAATTATTTCTAATTGATAAATTATGAGTCTTTAAGTATATTTTAATAGATTTGCACGCTCTTTGACTAGTTTCGGGTCGTTTGCCAATGATTTGAGATGTTAGAGAGGCATTGGAGCTGGTTATCGGATTTTGGAGTGAGGTAAGTCTCATGTCTAGCCTTATAAGAGGAAATTTACCCCATGGGTGCTATTGTTATTATGGGATCTATGTACGTATGAGGTGACGAGTGCCCGTGCATATGCTAGATTCTTGATTATGTCTAGGTAGACTTAGACTCACACCATATTTTAGTTGTACTATTTGAGTTTTTCTTGCCTGTTAAAAACATTAATTTATATTTTAGCTTGAGACTAGACTTGCATGAGTATCGAACTTTGCTATTTTAGATAGTTAACTTGCTACTTGACTAGTCGCGAAAATTATACTTCCTTTTATAGATTTCTCCCACGTGGTACGTATTTGTCCGAAAGGTCCCTAAATTTCATAACCCAAATATATATATTCTTGAGTTGGGCCATTATGAGATCAGATTGAATGCCTCAGCAGAACTATTATGGGATCAGGTTGTTCGCCTCGGCAGTATCATGTTACACACTCTCATGGGAGCGGGTGGTTCGCTTTGGCAGGATTATGAGCACTATTATGGGATCGGGTCGTTCGCCTCGATAGTTCTATGAAACACTCTTATGGGATCGGGCCGTTCGCCTCGGTAGACTCGTGTGTTATATTCAATCGGGAGTCAGCATATATATATGAGTTTTTCCTCACTTGAGATTTGATATTGTATTTGACATTGGTTATCTTTGTTTCCTTCGCGACCCGAATTATATGTTCTGTCCAGGTATTTTCGTATTTGCGGACCAATTGTCGCTTCTGCGGAGTCGCATCTATGACCACATTTCCGCTTCTGCGAAGCAGCACTGGACAACTTCCTTCGCACCTATGGACAACGGTCCGCTTCTGCGCAACTGCAGGTGCGACCGCGCGTCCCGCTTCTATGCAACCTTCGCTTCTGTAATTAGTTCCTTCGCTTCTACGGAGATCTTTCCGGTTCTGCGACTCCAACTGGGCAGCCCTTTGTCTGCTTCTGCCAGCCACAGGTCACTTGTGCGAGTCCGCACCTGCGGTCAGTCCCTCTGCAGGTGCGATGACACCAGAAGTTGCAAATTTCAGAATTTGCCTATGTCCAAAAAGTAATCCGATTTCGATCCGAATCATACTCGGGGCACTTGGGACCCCGTCCGAATATACCAATAAGTCCATTAACATAACACGGACCTACTGGGGGTTTCAAATTACATCAAACAACATCCAAATTACAAATTACACCTCGAATCGCACTTATGAGTTTTCAAGTTTCAAATTTACAAAACTCGTGTCGAAATGTATTAAATCAAGTCCGTTTGACCATATATTTTACACATAAGTCATAAATGACATAACGGACCTATTCAAATTTTCAGAATGGGATTTCGACCCCGATATCAAAGTCAACTCCCCGGTCAAACTGCCAAACTTAAATTTCTATTTTAGTCATTTCAAGCCTAATTTAACTACGGACCTCCAAATAATTTTCCGGAAACGCTCCTAAGTCCAAAATCACCATACGAAGCTATTGGAATCATCAAAATTCTATTCAGGGGTCGTTTTCACATACGTCAACATCCAGTCAACCTTTTAAACTTAAGCTTTTAACATTGAGACTACATGTCTCAATTCATTCCGAATGAGCAGTAAATAGGGGAATGGGGCTACAACTCTCAAAACGACCGGCGGGATCGTTATATCCTCCCCCTCTGAAATAAACATTCATCCTCTAACGAGTTTAGAATTATACCTGGAGTGGTGAAAAGATGAGGATAGTAGCTATGCATATCATGCTCGGTCTCCCAAATCGCCTCCTCGACCTGATGACCCCTCCCTGTACCTTTACTGAAGCAATGCTCTTCGATCTCAACTTCCTAACCTGTCTGTCCAAAATGGCCACTGGTTCCTCAACATAAGATAGATCCTTATCCAACTGGACTAAACTGAAGTCTAACACATGAGACGGATCACCGTGATACTTTCGGAGCATGGAAACATGGAACACTAGATGAACTGCAGAGAGACTAGGTGGTAGTGCAAGTCTGTAAGCCACTTCTCCAGCTCTCTGAAGAATCTCAAAAGGTCTGATATACCTTGGGCTCAACTTTCCCTTCTTTCCGAACCTCATAACACCCTTCATAGGCGAAACCCGGAGCAAGACCCGCTCACCAACCATGAATGCAACATCACAAACCTTCCGATCCATATAAATCTTCTGTCTAGATTGAGTTGTACGAAGTCGATCCTGAATCCACTTAACCTTTTCCAAAGCATTGTGAACTAGGTCTGTACCCAATAGCCTAGCTTCACATGGCTCAAACCAAGCCACTGGGGACCGGCACTGCCTCCCATATAAGGCCTCACACGGTGCCATCTAAATGCTTGACTAATAACTGTTGTTGCAAGCAAACTCTACAAGTGGCAAGAACTGGTCCCAAGCACCCCCAAAATCCATCACACATGCACGAAGCATATCCTCCAATATCTGAATAGTGAGCTCGGACTATCTGCCCGTCTAAGGGTGAAATGCTATACTCAACTCCACACGAGTACCCAACTCTCACTGTACAGCTCTCAAGAACTGTGATTAAACTGCGTACCCCGGTCAAATATGATAGATACCGGTATGTCATGAAGCTTGACAATCTCGCGAATGTAAACCTGAGCCAGCTGCTCCAAAGAGTAAGTAGTAACCAAATGAATGAAATAAGCTGACTTGGTCAATCTATCCACAATCACGCAAACTGCATCGAACTTCTTCTGAGTCCATAGGAGCCTAACAACGAAATCTATAGTGATCCGCTCCCATTTCCATTCTGGAATCTCTAACTTCTAAAGCAATCCACCCGGTCGCTGATGCTCATATTTCACTTGTTAACAATTTAGGCACCGGGAGACATACTCCACTATGTCTTTCTTTATCTGCCTCCACCAATAGTGTTGCCTCAAATTCTGATAAATTTTTGCAGCACCCGGATGAATGGGGTACCGCAAACTGTGAGCCTCCTGGAGAATTAACTTATGCAAGCCATCTATATTGGGTACACATAGCCTGCCCTGCATCCGTAATACACTGTCATCTCTAATAGTGACTTCCTTGGCATCACCATACTGAAATGTGTCCTTAAGGACAAGAAGATGGGGGTCATCATACTGATGCTCTATGATACGATCATAAAGAGAAGACTATGAAACCATATAAGCTAAAACTCAGCTCGGCTCACAAACATCCAATCTAACAAACTGGTTGGTCAAAGCCTGAACATCCAAGGCTAAATGCCTCTCTGCTACCGGTAAATATGATAAGCTGCCCAAACTCTCCACCTTACGACTCAAGGCATCAACCACTACATTGGCCTTCCCGGAATGATAGAGAATGGTGATATCATAATCATTAAGCAACTCCAACTACCTCTGCTACCGCAAATTAAGATCCTTCTATTTAAACAGATGTTGTAGACTCTGGTGATCAGTGTAGACCTTACAATAGACACCGTACAAATAATGCCGCCAAATCTTCAAGGCATGAACAATAGCTGCTAACTCAAAGTCGTGGACATGATAATTCTTCTCATGAAGCTTTAACTATCTAGACGCATAGGCAATCACCCTACCGTCTTGCATCAACACTGCACCGAGACCAATGCGCGACGCATCATAATACACAGTATAAGACCTTGAACCTGTAGGCAATACAATACTGGGGCTATAGTCAAAGATGTCTTGAGCTTTTGAAAGTTCTCCTCACATTTAGGTTCGCCTAAACGGGGCACCCTTCTGGGTCAATTTTGTCATAGGTGCAGCAATAGAAGAGAAACCCTCTACAAATCGGTGATAATACCCTGCAAAACCAAGGAAACTCTGGATCTCCGTAGCTAAGAATAGTTTGGACCAACTCTCCATTGCCTCAATATTCTTTGGATCTACCTTGATCCCCTCGCATGAAACTATATGACCCAAAAATCCCAGTGAATCGAGCTAGAATTCTCACTTAGAAAATTTTGCATACAACTTCTTTTCTCTCAAAGTCTGAAGCACAGTCCTCAAGTTTTGTTCACGATCCTCCCTGCTCTGGGAGTACACCATAATGTCGTCAATAAACACAATGATGAAGGAGTCAAGATAGGGCTAAAATACACTGTTCATCAAGTGCATAAATGTTGCTGGGGCGTTGGTCGACCCAAATGATATTACAAGGAACTCGTAATGACCATACCGAGTCTTGAAGGCAGTCTTTGGAATATCTGGTTCTCGAATCTTCAACAGATGATAGCCTAAATGCAAGTCGATCTTAGAGAACACTCTGGCACCCTGAAGCTGATCAAATAGGTCATCAAAAGGAGGCAATGGATACTTGTTCTTCACTGTAACATTGTTCAACTAGTAGTAATCAATACACATCCGCATGGAACCATCCTTCTTCTTCATAAATAAGATAGGAGCACCCCAAGGCAATGCACTGGGCCGAATAAAACCCTTATCAAGCAGCTCCTGTAACTGCTCCTTTAATTCCTTCAATTTTGCAGGGGCCATACGATATGGTGGAATAGAAATGGGCTGAGTGTCCGGTAACAAATCAATGCCAAAATCAATATCCCTGTTGGGTGGCATACTCAGAAGACCCGCTGGGAATACATCTGGAAAATTATTTACTACTGGAACTGACTCCACGGTAGGAGTATCAATACTAACATCTCTCACATAGGCCAGATACGCATCACACCCCTTCTCAACCATTCATTGAGCTTTAAGAAATGAAACAACTCTACTAGGAACATGATCCAAGGTACCTCTCCACTCTAGCCGCGGTAGAACTGGCATAGCCAACGTCACCATCTTGGCGTCAAGGATACTGTGATAGGGTGACAACTAGTCCATGCCCAAAATAATATCAAAATCCACCATACTGAGCAACAATAAATCAGCTCTGGTCTCAAAACCACATATAACAATCAAACACGATCGATACACGCGGTCAACAATAATAGAATCACCCACGGGTGTAGATACATAAACAGAAGAACTCAAAGAATTACGAGGTACGCCCAAATACGGGGAAATATAAGATGACACATAAAAATAAGTGGAGCCTGAATCAAATAAGACTGATGCATCTCTATGACAGACCGGAATAATACCTGTGATAACAGAATCGGATGCAACGACCTCTGTCCTAGCATAAAGGACATAATATCTGGCCTGGCCTCCCCCTCTAAGGCGACCTCTACATGTCCGACCTCACCTCTAGCTGGCTGTGTAGGTGGAGTAGCAACTGGTGTAGTAATCATGGCCTGAGAAGCCTGAGGGCCCTATGGAATGGGTGTGGCTTGATAAATCTATGGACGTGCACCCCTCATAAGTCTGGGTCAATCCCTCATGATATGACGAGGGTCACCACACTCAAAACAAGCCTTCGAAGGACATGGCTGCTGGGACTGGCTCGGGCCTGATCGACTGGACTGCCCGCTGAAAGCACCTCATACATGAGATACAGTAGACACTGGAGGTGCATAATATGGAACATGTGGTCTGGGAGTAGCCGGAATACCGTTGGAAGCAGGAAGTGCTGAATGAATAGGACGGCTCACATAGCCTCTACCATGACGGGCTGCAATTGAGGCACGAGAATTATTATATGTTCTAGAATCTCGGGGTCTCTTAACTTCCCTCTCTTCTCTCTCCCGGACCTACATACCTTCCAATCTCCTAGCAATTGACACCACCTGTAAGTATGTGATGTCCATCTCTAGCTCTCGGGCCATACTGAATCTGATACTAGGGTGGAGCCCCTCAATAAACCGGCAAACCCACTCTCGAATAGTAGCAACTAAGGCCGGTGCATGCCTAGCCAAGTCACTGAATCAGACCGCATACTCTGACACAGTCATAGAACCCTGGCGCAACAGCTCAAACTCCGTGCACCATGCATCTTTGAGACTCTGAGGAACATACTCCCTCAAGACCATATCTGAAAACTGAGTCCAAGTGAGTAAAGTTGCCTCAGCCGGACTATCCAACTCGTATGCCCGCCACCAGTAGTAGGTCGCTCTTCTAAGATGGAATGCCGTAAAAGAAACCCTACTAGAATCCACAATACCCATAGTACGGAGGATACAGTGACATTCCTCAAGAAACCTCTGAGCATCCTCTGAAGCCAAACTGCTGAAAGTGAGAGGGTGGTACTTCTTGTACCTCTCGATTCTGAGTTGCTCCCACTCCAAAACTAATGCCCTAGCCTCGGTCCTAACTGGGACAACTGGTTGCACTAGTATAACTCTGGAGCATGGTCAACCTGGGCTCGTGGCTCTGGGGTACGGGTGGCGGGAGTCTGTGCTCCTCCCCCAGCCTGAGATGTGGCAGGAGCAAGTGGAATCAACCCTGCCTAAGCTAGAGTGCCAAACATGCTCAAGAACTAGACAAGAGTCTCCTGAAGTACAGGAGTAGTAACAGGCGTCTCAAGTGCCTACTCTCCAACTGGATCTACTGGTGGTTCCTCTACAGCAGCTCGTGCAGGTGCTCTGGCTGCACCACGTGGTCTTCCCCGGCCTCTTGCGGGTCCAACAAGGGGCGTGGGTGTCTGATCATCGGATCTAGTTGTGTGTGTCCTCACCATCTGTGAGAGAATAGAAAGTCAATGGTTTAAAATTTCGAAGTCAGCAGTAGCGCACGATAAGGAATCAAAGAAGTGAATATTTTTTCCTAACAGTTCCATAGCCTCCCGAAGATAAGTACAGACGTCTCTGTACAGATCCGCGAGACTCTACTAAACCTGCTTGTGATTCATAACACTTACGAACCTAGAGCTCTGATATTAATTTGTCATGACCCCAAATTCCCTCCGTAGGATGTCGTGATAGCACCTAGTCTCCAAGACTAGGTAAGCCTATCAATGCGAAATAACTGAATATAAACGGAAATCTAATCCTTAATAGTTGAATAAATAAGAACTATAAATTTAACAATTACAACTCCCAAAACCCAGTAGGAATAAGTCACAAGTTTCTATATCAGAGTCTAAAGAAAATAAGGAAGCAACATAATAAGGATAGAAGGGGACTTCGGAGTCTGCGGACGCTGGCAGATATACCTCGAACTCTTCGTACACAGGTAGCTCACTGATATCTGGGTTGGTAGGAAGAACTTGGATCTGCACAAAATGATGTGCAGAAGCGTAGTATGAGTATACCACAACAGTACCCAGTAACTGCCAAGCCTAACCTCGGTAGAGTAGTGACGAGGTCAGGTAAGGCCCTTTTGAAATAATAAAAGACATGGTAAACTGTTTAACAATATAATAACAATTAAATAAAAATGGAAATGAATCAAGTAATAGGTAGGTCACCATTAAATTAACCAGAATAAGGGCAGATAATACCTCGCGGAAACAAAACAGAATTTTTACAACTTTAAGAAAATTACAACAATAATCAGGGGCAATTGCTGCCATAAAGAAATATCAACAAGGGCACTCCCGAGGTACAGTCTCGTACTCCCAAATCATAAATAAATCTACAATATCTCATTTCCTTATGTCACCGCGGGAGCCTTCACATTTAATTTTTAAAGAAAATATTTTTTCCGAAATAGTATCCTGCGTTTTAGCCACCCTTATCACACCGCATGACTTCTAGTAGTTTTCCTACTAGCCACCATCATCTCACTGCATGCATTTCAACACCCAGACCTTATACCACCGCATGCGTATCAATATCACAATATATCACAATCTGCACCTCAAGTGCTCAAATATTTTAATTTGCCAAAATAAATCAAATACAACAATAATTTCTATAATAGGGAGCTCACGACTCAATCACAATGAGTACAAAATCCCACAAAATATTGGGAATAAATAACTCAGCAAAAATAATATTTCACAATTTTTAACACGTTGCCTCAATACCAAATTTAAAAATACCAAGTAATTCATATTAATAATATTTAAATTAAAGAAATTCAACCTTTAAATAATACACAAAATAAAAGAAATAAAGTTTCAACTAAACAGGTAAAACAATTAGCAGGAAAAGATCAGGCAAATTTAAAATATAAAAAGTAGATCAATGGTGACGATTATAACAAGATAAAATAATTTATTTAATATGCGACAATGATCTACACAATTTAAAGACATAATCTTCCACATTTAGCCCGTGTACACACTCGTCACCTCGTGTACATGACTTTCAACACATTACAATTATCACATCAATATCAATCCTAGGGGGAATTTCCCCCATACAAGGTTAGACAAGTTACTTATCTCGAACCGGGTAATTCTTTACTTTGTTATGCCTTTGACACGTGAATTGGCCTCTGAAAGCCTCGTATCTAGTCACAATTAATTCGATTCAATCAACATAAATTATTGAAATTTATTCCATATGAAAATATAAACTTTCCAACAAAATCCGAAATTTAACTCAAACATCGCTCGTGGGACCCACGTCCCGGAACCCAATAAAAGTTACAAAATATGAACGCCCATTCAACCACGAGTCCAAACATACCAAAATTAATAAATTCCGACATCAACTCGACCCTCAAATCTTCAATCTAAACTAAGAAGGGTTTCACAAATTTTCAACTCAAATCACCAATTAAATGTTAAAAACAACCATGAATCTGGTAAGTTGACCTATATTGAGTTAAGAACACTTACCCCGATATGTTTCTTGAAATATCACCTGAAAATCGCCTCACTCGAGCTCTTAAAATCCAAAAATGGGTAAAAATGTCCAACCCGTAATTATATGTTCTATCCAGGTATTTTCGCATTTGCGGACCAATTGTCACTTCTACGGACAACTTTCTTTCGCACCTGCGGACAATGGTCCGCTTCTGCGCAACCACAGGGGCGAACTTGGGTCCCGCTTCTGTGCAACCTTCGCTTCTGCGGTTCGTTCCATCGTAGAAGAGGCTTCGCTTCTGCGGAGCTCTTTCCGCTTCTGTGACTCCAACTGGACAGCCCTTTGTCCTCTTCTGCAAGCCACAGCTTGCTTGCGCGAGTCTGCACCTGCGGTCAGTCCCTCCGCAGGTGCGATGACACCAGAAGCTGCAAATTTCAGAATTTGCCTAAGTCCAAAAATTGATCCGATTTCGATCTGGATCGCACTCGAGATACTCGGGACCCCGTCCGAATATACCAACAAGTCCATTAACATAACAAGGACCTACTTGGGGTTTCAAATTACATCAAACAACATCACAATTATGAATTGCACCCCGAATCGCATTTATGAGTTTTCAAGTTTCAAATTTACAAAACTCGTGCCGAAACATATTAAATCAAGTCCGGTTGACCTCAAATTTTGCACACAAATCATAAATGACATAACAGACCTATTGAAATTTTCAAAATCAGATATCAACCCTGATATCAAAAAGTCAACTCCCCGGTCAAACTTCTCAACTTAAATTTTTATTTTAGCCATTTCACGCCTAATTTAACTACAGACCTCCAAATAATTTTTTGGACATGCTCCTAAGTCCAAAATCACCATACTAAACTATTGGAATCATCAAAATTCTATTCCGAGGTCATTTTCACATTAGTCAATATCCAATCAATATTTTCAACTTAAGCTTTTAACCTTGAGACTAAGTGTCTCAATTCATTCTGAAATCTTTCCGGACCCGAACCGACTACCCCGAAAAGTCACATAACAGTTATAAAGTATAGAATAAGCAGTAAATAGGGGAATGGGGCTACAACTCTCAAAATAACCGGTCGAGTCGTTACATTGTGATACCGGGTTGTTGGATTTAGATTATTGTTCTTGGGTGTATTTCTGTGATGTCATTCGGTATTTTGATCCTATTCTAATCTTGAATATGGTGTTAGTAGTTTCTATAAAAACAGAGAAATTTCGCTTAATTATTTTACCAATGTATTAAAATGTGTAATGAATTGTCGATTTTTGTGTTGTTAAATTATTGGCTTGCCTAACGGCAGTGTTGGGCGCATCACGGCCTATGGTGGGATTTGGTTCGTAATAGTTTCTCAAAATATTTGAGATGGATTGTATAAAGACAATTGATACTCTATTGAAACTGCAACTAGGTTGGACATGGATGAACCTGGTCTTCCTGATGATGAAAAGAAATATATGGGTATGATTTGATCTTTACTCTGCCTAACTGCAAGTAGATTAGATATTATGTATAGAGTTGGAATATGTGCAAGATTTCAATAAATCACAAGGAGTCACATTTGAAAGATGTAGAAAGGATCTTGTGATATTTGAAAGGTACTCAAGATCTGGTTTTTTGGTATCCTTTGGGTGATACATTGGACTTTATTGGATATGCAGATGGATGATTACGCTAATTATCTGCTGGATAGGAAGAGCATACCTGGGATATCTCACTTCTTGTGTTCGTGTTTATTCTCATGGGCTTCAAATAAATTAAATTTTGTAGCTTTCTCAACTGCAAAATGATAAGTACGTAGTTATTGCTTCATATTATGCTCAATTGTTATGGATCAAATAGCAATTAGAAGATTATGGTATGGTGATAGAACGTGTTACTATATTTTATGGTAATACAAGTGCAATAAACATGGCAAAAGGAATTCAGTTCATCACAAGAGAACAAAGAATATTGATGTGATACATCACTTCTGAGATATAATGTAGAATAGAGCCACATCATATGGATTTTTGCAAAATAAAGGAGTAGATTGCGGATATATTTACCGAAGCTTCAAGCACGGATCACTTCGAGAAAAGCTGCTGGGAGCTTTGTTTGATCAAGATGAACTAAGACATTCGTGATTCCCTCAATGATTGGTTATATTTTAATGAAGTGTTTAGTAAGTCTAAGCATGAAAATGTCTAACGTAGTCTTATATTATAACAAGTATGTATGCACGGCATAATAGTATGGCTTAAAATGTCCTTGGTCTCAAAAGGACTTTTGGCCGCATTAAGGAAATCAGTCAAGAACCTAATTGTTTGACATCCGTGTATGAACCTCCTCTCCAATAGATAGTTATAATAAGTTGTTGAATTGTCACATCCTAAAACTAGGTTCAGAGTCACTTGATCATATCCCATAATCATTAATTCTTTTATGTACAATTAAATAAATCAAGTTTTCCCACTTTGAACCAGATTAGAAGTTATTACCTTGATTGATTAGGACTTGAACTGTGAAATTATGTCCCATATTTAACTCCTCTCTTTTAGTTACATCTCACAATTGCTCAAATTCTCTCTATATTTTCAAAAGCAGAAGCAAAATAAAAGAACCCCAAACCCCAGTTCTCTCAAAGAAACCGAAAAATCTCTAATAATGTCAACCTCACAAAACCTTCTCACATCTAGTTCTTTGGAACCTAAAACCACTCCAATTATTAACACCCCTTCTGTCTCACCTACCTAAATCGAGTCTGAACAAAACCCCACTCAAGAAACCCCCAAAAACTGTCACTGGACCAGTCGATGGCTCTAATATGCAAGAAGGTGAAAAATCTAGACATGCAAGTCCAGTAGCTGTGGAGGGTGAGAAGGAGAAGGAGAAAGAAAGTAAAAATGAGAGTGGTAATATTAATGATGCTATTGCTGAAGTGGAGGGAACTGAAGGTTCTAGTAATGAACTAGAGAGTGAGAATGTTAGTGCTAGTGTAGAAGCACCAGAAGCCCCTGGACAACAACTAGGTCCTTCTGCTGCTAGTAAGGGGGTAGAGGTGGGAGAAGAAAATGTTGAAAAAGCTCCTATAGCGAAGACTGTATAAGAGAATGTTGGAAAAGGTGGCAAAGAGGACCAAAAACCTAGTTCTTTGGACTCTGACAAAGGAAAATCTTCATCTTTGGGGATACAGTTTTCAGATACAGAGAGGGAAGAAGAGGGAGAACTTGAAGTAGACAAGGAAGGGAGTGATAGCGATGATGTGATTTTGGCTAAGAGCTTTTCTCATTTGAAGCATAAAATGTGAGTAAATTGGATAAATCATCTGGGAGAGTTAAGCACATAGCTAAGAGGACAGTCTAAAAGGGAAAAGGTGTGACTCCTAAGGATAGAACTCCAAACACTAGGGGTAGGAGCAAAGTTTCTCTTGAGAAAGCTTTACATGAGGTAATAAAAAGAGAAAGGAGAGACAAGATTTCCAGTTTAGGGATGAGTCTGATGTGGAATAAGTTGATTTGGTTAGTGAGGATGATGAGCAAGATAAGGAGGAAGAGGAAGAGGTGCCTCTTCAAAGAAGGAAATGAAAAGGCTGGATCATCTTCAGGCACACCCAAAAAGAAGAGGACTCCCAGAAAGAGAAAGTCAGTGGACTCTAGGGTCAAAGGAACCATTTTCAAATGCTGAAAGAAAATGGAGAAACATCTTGCTATTGTAGGCAAAGAATGCTGGTTCAGTTTGTTAATGATGTTGCAAGGTAGAGTGATAGACCTTCCAACTTCTAAGATGTTTGGGATGAAAGAGCTGGTAGAGAAGCTCAAACACCAAAAGTGGACTTACTTGTTCATGTGCCCATTCCCTGTGATGTATGATAAAGTCATGTTACATTTTTACTCGAATTTCAAACTGCTTGAGGATGGCACAATGAGTACTATGGTGAGGAGAGTGGACCTAGTTCTTAATGCTGAGCTCCTGGGAGAGATCTTGAGGGTGCATGTAAATGGTTTTGATATTGTCACGACCCAAAATCCCACCCTAGGCATTGTGATGGTACCTAGTCTCTAAGACTAGGTAAGTCGATTATTCATAACAGTTAAACCAGTTAAACATGATGTTTTAAAGCAGAGTTTAATATAAATACCGAAATAAAGGTAAAACAAGCCTACGCGGCAATAATCACAACAATCCTCCCAAGACTAGGTCATACAGAGTCATGAACTCTAGATGAATACATAGAAATATCTCAAAATTAATATACAATATTGTTCTGATAACGAATTGACAGTAAAATCAAAACGAAAAGGACTTTAAGGGTTAGCGGCGACAAGAAGCTCTACCTTGAATCCTCGCTATCAAGAAGCTAACTCTGCTTTAGTCTGTTATCTCTAATACCTGGATCTGTACAAAAGTGTGCAGAAGTATAGTATGAGTACACCACGGTCGGTACATAGTAAGTATCAATACTAAACTGGTAGAATAGTGACGAGGTACAAGTCAAGACACCTACTAGTCATAATAGCATCTATAGTATATAAGTATAAAGTTAATAATGAAAGCCAGAATCAGTAAATGGAAACAAGGAATAAACATGTGATATAAACAGTAAAGTAATTAGAACACCATTAAATAATCAGTGAAACTAAATAAGGAAAATAAATGACAACCAAATGATCAAGTCATTCTAACACAAGTCTCACAACAAAATTACTCCGGGATACCTTATCTCATAATCACAAGTCACGAGTCCCAAATCACCAATCATATGTCCGTGGCACCTCGTGCCCACATTATAATTCACAACCGCACAGACGACTCACTTGCAAATGCCCCAATCTTCCTGGCACGGTCACTGGCTCACTATCACAATCTGCCCGGCGTGGTCACAAGCTCAATATCACAATGAAAGCAACATGCAAGAATACATGTGTGAGATCAACAAAAGTCAAGTTTCATACTCCTGAACTGGTATAAGTGACATGCTACGGTGTATGCATGTGCAAGTGTACTATTACAATCCAAGTCAACAAGTAATATCAAAGATGTCGAGTAGCTCATTAGAAATAACACAACAAGTCACGTAAGGTGCACGACATATACAAGGAAAATCACACCATCACACGAATATCATCAACATTATGCCCTCAGTGCGACACATATCTTCCCTGACATAGCCACCCTTACCTCTCGTATTGGCAATATAATAACAGCCACTCGTATCACTCTGCCCACGCATTAACACAATAGCCACCCCTAACACTCCACCTAGACATTAACACAATAGCCACATGTATCAGTCCGCCCATACAATATAACAATAGCCACCCGTCTCACTCAGCTCTGACATTATATCATTAGCCACCTGTATCACTCCGCACAATCAATAACAGTGAGATGCTACTCTTATGCTCCGCATAACAATAATCAATGCACACAACATATCCACAAGTGCTGACATCATAACAATACGACATATCAACTCGTACCACAAGTGCCCATAGGCCACAACCTTTTCAAAACAACAATACAAATATCACCACAACACATAACCCATGGATCAACCACAATGTGTACAAGAATATCAATAGCAACAAGATGAAACAGGAAAAAATAACTCAACAATGAATAATACTCCATTAAATGACAACTTCAACTAAAACAGGTTAATGGCTTTCAATAACTTCAACTTCAATTAATTGCTTAAGAATGAACTCAATAATGAAGGTATTTTGATGAAATGGAAACTTCGAATTCTAGTGTATGACATAAGCTAACAATGAAAGAGATGGCGTGAACTAGAAATTACGTCTAAATGCATGAGAATAACTTGACAACGAAGGGATATCAGTAATATCAACTCCAAATAAGAATAATCTAATAATGAAATAGGTAACGTGAAAATAGAAAGGTAACGACTTCAAATAAAGCATATAAGAGTAAACTTGACCAATAAAAGATAGAAGATGTACTAACAACTTTAAATAAAGCATGTAAGAATAAACTTGACAGTGGAATATGGAACTTGAAATGACAACCTCTATTAAAGCGTATAAGGATAAACTTAACAAAGGAATGTAGAACATGTAATGATAAATTCAATTAAATGCATATAAGAAGCCTAAGAGTCTAATCCGGTAAATTTTCACATATAAGATCGTGTACACACTCATCACCTCATTTACACGTCAGCCACATAATCTAATTAGTGCAACTAAACCAAATCCTACGGGGCTGTTTTTCCCACACAAAGTTAAGCAAGATACTTACCTCAAAGAAACTAAATCAATAATCTACAAAGACCTTCCCGTATGAAACAACCTCTAGACGGCTCGAATCTAGCCAAAATAACTTAATAACATAAATAAAAACCATAAGAAATAATTTCAGAAAATAAAGTTTTGATCTTTAATGAAAACCAAAAAGTCAACCCCGAGCTCGCACCTTGGAACCCGAAAAAACTCACAAAATCCGAACACATATTCTGATACGAGTCCAACCATACCAAAATCATCCAATTCTGACCTCAAATCGGCCTTCAAATCATCATTTTATGTTATTGAAAGTTTTTACTGAAATCCTCAATTTCTCTAATTCAAATCACTAATTAAATGATAAAACCAAGGATGGAATCATGAAATATAACTAAATCCGGGTCAAGAATACTTATCCCAATCCAAATCGTGAGAATCCCCTCTAAAATTGTCCAGAACCGAGCTCTTTAACTCAAAAAGTGATAAAATAACAAAAGCCCTCTAAATAGAGTACTTATAATTCTGCCCAGGTATTTATATATCGCGATCGCTCATTGGGATTCTGATGAAGAAACAACTCTGACCCACAAAAGCACTACGCGAACGCGATACCAGGGGAGCGAACACGATGCACCTAAATACCCAACTTACGCGATCGCGAACAGCATAATGCAAACGCGAAGACCAAGGAACTTGGCCTTCCCAGTATGGTCGTCCACTACGCGATCGCGACAAACCATCGCGAATATGCTGAGTCAACAGTCCATAGGTCCGCGATCGCGAACCTTTCACTGCAAATGCTAAGAAGGAATAGCGGTCAGTCATCAAACACCCTATGTGATCATGACTTACTCTACGCAATTGCGAAGAAGTACATTAGACACCAGCTATGAGCAAATCCAAAACAAAGAGAAATGGACCGCAGCCCATTCGAAACACACCTGAGGCCCTTGGGATCCTGTCCAAATATACCAACAAGTTCCATAATATACCGCAGAACTGCTCGAGACCTCAAATCACATCAAACAACATCAAAATTATGAATCGCACCTCAATTCAAACCTAATGAACTTTCAACTTCTACAACTCGCGCCGAATCATGTCAAATCAACTCTGAATGACCTCAAATTTTGCATGCAAGTCCCAAATGACAAAACATATCTATACCAACTCTCGAAATCATAATCCAAACCCGATAACATCGAAGTCAACTCTCGGTCAAACTTCTCAACCTTCCAAACCTTTAACTTTTGCCAAAACGTATCAAATCAACCTACGGACCTCCAAATCCAAATTCGGACATACACCTAAGTACAAAATCACCCTACAAAGCTATTGGAATCATTAAAATACCATTTCAGAGTCGTCTATATAAAAGTCAAACCCCGGTCAACTTTTACAACTTAAGCTTCTAAAATAAAGATCATCCTTCCAATAATCCTGAATCGTATGAAAAATGCAACCGACCATACACGCCAGCCATAATGCATAATACGAAACTACTCAATAACTTAAACTACCGAACGAAAATGCTAAAGCTCAAAACGACCAGTCGAATCATTATAGATACATATGTTCGACAAGAATGGCCCACTTTAGGGGAGGAAGAGGATGATATGTATCTAAACTCTAATTATACCCAGAGAAGAGAGAAACAAAAGTCCCAAAATATGGGAAAATGTGAGATAAAACTAGTTCACAAGCTCTTATTTGAGTTTGCGAAGAAGTGTTTGCTGCCTTGGTCTGAGAAGCCACATATTTAGACTTAGTAGTCATGAAGGTTCTAGATTAGAACAGGATGCTTAACCTGCCTTCTTTGATGATCAAACATATGGCTGGAACAACTGATCAATCGAAAGGTACTCATGCCTTGCTATATGAATTTCTGCTCACTAGCGTATTTAAACACTTTAAGGTCCCTCTAAAAGGATTAAGAAAGGGACAAAGAACATTTTGATAAGGATGCCTTGAGGGAATGCGAATGCATTGAGAGACCATCAGGTACTAAAAGCAAGAGCATAGTCACAAATTTGTTGGAGAAACTGGCTGTTGCTAGGGGTGTTCGCGAAAAACCAAAAAAACGAACCAAATCGAAAACAAACCAAACTGCGAAAAAAACTGACATTTTTTTGGTTTAACTTGGTTTGGTTTCTAATTTTAAAAAACCGACAAAATTTGATTTGATTTTGATTTTATACATAAAAATGGAGAAAAAAAATTCAAACCAAACTGATCAGTCTCTAGGGTTGTAACTTTGAGGCAGTCTCTGTTGAATCGGACATCTAGGGTTGCATTGGAGGAGATCAAGCTCAAGTTCATTGACACATCCTCCAAGTTTGGCCATGGACGCTTCCAGACTACAGAGGAGAAGGCTAAATTCTATGGACGGCTTAAAGCTTGAGAAATTGTCGAAGACTATATAGGCAGTTCTTGTTAGATTTACCTTCATTTATGGGATTTTGTGCTGCTGGATTTATTTTTTTAACCTCATACTATGGCAATTTTGTTGGTGGATTACATTTAAAGCTTGTTATTTTTAGTAGACTTTTTTTAAAAAACATTTATATATATATATATACACACACCTATTTAAAAATTATATATATGTATATTATATATATAACATATTATCTTTTAAGTTTTCTTTACAGTATATGTAATATTTTACAGTCTTGGGCCTAACTTTTAAAAAACTTCTTTAACTGCAATGGGCCTAAGTCAAGTTAGCCTTATTGAGACAAAAGCTTTAGCCCGTTAATTTCTTAGGGTTTATTTGATTTTCTTTTCACCCCTTCACAACAAAACATAATGCAACTTTCGGGCCAAACAAAATTTCCTCCTCTCTCCCTCTAAAATTCTTGATATTGCACACAACAACACAATGATCTACTCGAACTTCTTCAAGAAATTCTACTTCTCGTTTTTGCGATTTGAATAGCGACCAATGAAAAATACAACTGTGAGTAATGAGCATGTTTTTGCCCTTAATTTTTTCGTCTTAACCCCAACTGGTTATCTTTTTTTTTTTTATGGATAATTTAGAAAACATTTATACAAAATTGTAAAGTATTTTTGTGTCGCTTATGTAGTCCTTTTTTGTTCTTGAACGCTATTTGCATGTATCACATCTCTTGCAAATGGAAATAAAAGCTTCAAAAGCAGAGGTACGGGAAATTTCTCAACTTGAATGTAGCATTACTTCAGTTGTTGATTCAAGTGTTCCTGCTCCTCCTAAAAAACATAAAAGAGCAGCACCTTCTGAAAATGATTCTGTCCTTGGGAGGGAAACATCAGACATTTGGAAATACTTTTCCAAATTCATTGATTAAGATGGTAAGCATAAGTCAAAATATAGTTTATGTACTAAAACGTTTGCTTCTGATACTAAGAGAAATGAGACTACTACATTATGGAATCATTTAAATGTTGTTTGTAAAACAAATCCCTTTTTAGATTCATTAACAGAACACAACTGACACTCAGGTCTTACTCAATTAAAGGAAGCGGACAAGGAGGTAGTGTTGGTACTTGTAAATTGGAAAGAGTTGTGTATAATGTCAATGAAGTAATAAGGGCTATTGTTGAATTTGTGATCATCGATGAACAACCATTTAAAGTCGTCGAGGGAGAAGATTTTAAAAGATTAATATCAATTGTTGTGCCTAATTTTGAGTTACCCTTTCGTTTGGCTGTTGCTAGGCAGTGTTTGAAAACTTATCATGAGGAAAAAGAAAAGCTTAAAAATCATATCCAAAATCAACATGTATGTCTCACTAGTGATACATGGGAATCTCTCCAAAGCCTAACTTACATGGTTATAACCGTCCACTGGATTGATGATAATTGGAACTTGCAAAAATAATTCTGAAATTTTTTCAAGTTCCAGATCATAAAGGTAAAACAATTAAAAAGGGTATTAAGGTTTGTTTGTTAGATCGGGGAATTGCAAATATATTCACTGTGACCCTAGATAATGCAACTGCTAATGATGCAGCAATTAGAAACTTAAAATAGAGGATTAAGGATTGGAAAGGATTCGTCTTGAAAAATGACTTTCTACATGTTAGATGTAATGCTCACATTTTGAATTTAATTATAAAAGAAGGATTAAGTGATCATATTGAGTCTATTTCTCGGAGTCAGAAATATTTTAAAGTATGTTAAGTCCTCATCTACAAGATTATCTTCCTTCAAATAAATTGTTGAAAAGGTAAAGATAGATAGTCATGGCCTTTTGAGTTTAGATGCTAAAACCAGGTAGAACGAAGCATATATGATTTTAAGTACAACTATCAAATTTGAGAAGGCCTTTTTAAGAATGTATATTGATGATCATAAGTACCAAAGTATTGTCTAGATATGATAGCAAAAAGCAGTACATCCAAGTGGGTATGATTGGAAGGAGGTAAAAAGTTTTACAAAGTTTCTTGATATTTTCTACCAGATTACTTTAAAATTTTCAGGAACTTTGTATGTTACTTCAAATTCTTTCTTCCATGAGATTTATAATCTTCTTAACTTTATTTCAAAAATCTCAAGGTGATGATCTTGCTCTGATTGATATGGCTGCTAAGATAAAACTCAAAGTTTAATAAATATTGGGGTGACTTTGATAATATGAATATGTTAGTATTTGTCATTATTGTGTTGGACCCTTGGTATAAAATGAAGTATGTGAAGTTTATTTGCTAAATCTTACGATTCTTTGGTGGGAAATTTGAGATCAGACAAAATGATAGATACTCTATCTCACTTGTATAATTGTTATAAAAATCCTTATGCTGAAACGTTTGATGAGATTTTGGGAGGTCAAGTTAGCACGATGCATGAAAGTGATACTGGAGAGATATGACAACCGCAATGGGAAAATATTTGTAAGAGGAAGATATTGAAGGAAGTAAGACTGATCTTGAGAGATATTTGACAGATGATTTGGAGTTGGCCAAAGATTTAAATATCTTATTTTGGTGGAAAGATGCAAGTAAAAGATATCCAATTATTTCTAGGATTGCAAGAGATGTTCATGCAATTCCTATTTCTACTGTTGCATCTGAATCGACTTTTAGTACTGGTGGGTTCTTGATTCATATCGAAGTTTTTTATCGCCAAAGACGGTAGAAGCTCTAATTTGCACTTAACAGTGGCTCATGTCGACTTTCACAGAGTGCAACATTGAAGATATTTTTGAAGAAATTCAAAAACTTGAAATAGTTGAAAAAGGTAATTTTATACATTTAACTCTTTATGAATATATTTATATTTGTGAATTACTTAATTCTTACTATTTTAATTTTTTTTATCTTTAAGAATCCTGACACTGCTTTGAGCATTGATTAGATTGGATCATGGAACTGGCTTTAACCATATTCTTGTTGCTTGAAATTTGAGATGTATTTTTTGATGTGGATGCTTTAATTTACCATATGAAAAATTATTTTACAGTATCCTATTATAATTTTATTATTGTAATATAACTCTTCTGACTTTGTGATCTTCTATTAACTTTCTAAAGTTGGGTGATAAAGTAGTATTAATGTGTGTCTCTTGTGATTAGCTCCATCTTCAACTACAAGGCTGCATTTCTTTTTTCACGAGGGATTGCGGATGTGTGATAAAATAGCATGAATGTATGTCTCTGGCGATGAGCTCCATCTTCAACTGCAAGACAATATTTCTTTTTCTTATAAGGGATTGTAGATGTATATTTATTTGTGTAATGAAGTTTTAAGTTCACAGACCTGAGTAGTGAGTGATATAGAAATTAGAAATGCTTGTCTAATTATTCTATGTGGCCAAAAGGTCATATTAGCGAGAAGGTTGCATCAAATTGTTGACCAATGTGTTTAATAATGGAAAATCTCATTAAAATGATACTTTATGTTCATTTTTGTAAGTTGTTATGCTTTACTATTGATTAAGAAAAGTTTTGACATTTTTAAGTTTTACATACTTTAGAGTTGGCCTTCAGTTTAAGTGGCAGCTTTGAACTCATTTAACTTTTTTTTCCTTATTCATTGTTCATATATGTAAGCTGATTCCAGAATTCATGTATTCTTAAAAAACCGACAAAATCGAAAAAAGCCGAAAAAAACCGAAACCTATAAATTTCTATTAATTTGGTTTTGTTCAATAATTTGAATAACCGGATTAATTGGTTTGATTTTTTTAAAGGTATAAATCGACCAAAACCGAACCATGAACACCCCTAGCTGGTGTCAATGAAGAGAAGGAGAAGATGCATGATGAAGTTGCTTCCTTGAAGTAAGGAAATAGGCAGCTAAAAGAAGAGATGAAGAAAGAGCAAGTTATTATTGTTGCACGCTTTGACAGGCTCGTGGGGCACACTCTTGGAGAATCTTCTTCCAGTAAAGAACCTGGCACTCTGTCCTCTTAGGTATCTCAGTTTAATCCCTAACTTGTTCCTAGTTAATGTAACGACCCGGTCAATCATTATAGGTGTTGTAGCCCCGTTCCCCCATTTACTGCTTATTTTATGCTTAATTATCATTATGTGACTTGTCGGGATAGTTGGTTCGGTTCCGGGGATGTTCCGAAATGGGTTGAGACACTTAATCTCAAGGTATGAAGCTTAAGTTGAAATGATTGACCGGATGTTGACTTATGTGTAAATAACTTCGAAATAGAGTTTTGATGGTTCTGATAGCTCTGTTGGATGATTTTAAACTTAGGAGTGTGTCCGGATATTGATTTAAAGGTCCGTAGTTGATTTTGGCTTGAAATGGCGAAAGTTGAAAAATTAGAAGTTTTGAAAATTGAGAAGTTTGACCGAGAGTTGACTTTGTGGTTACCGGGATCGGACTTTGGTTCCGGGAGTTGGAGTGGGTCTGTTGTATTAATTATGACTTGTGTGCAAAATTTGAGGTCAATAGGACTTGATTTGATAGGTTTCGGCATTGCTTGCAGAAGTTGAAATTTTTTAGTTTTTATGAGGTGCGATTCGTGTTTTTGATATTTTTTGATGTATTTTGAGGCCTTGAATAAGTTCGTATCGTGTTTTGAGATGTGTTAGTATGTTTAGATGGGGTTCCAGGGCCCTCGGGAGTAATTTGGATTGAAATCGGATTGGATTTTGGAATTTGGAAGAGCTGGTGTGATCAGGTCAGGTCCAACTGCACCTGCGAGGGATAGGCCGCAAGTGCAGAGCTGCAGAAGCGGCTAAGGGGTCGCAAGTTCTGTCCAGCGTGCGTTGGGCAGTAGTCGCAGGTGCGAAAGATTTTTCACACAGATGTGGATTTTGGTAGGAAAGGCTGAGGTCGCAGAAGCGGAGATGGAACCATAGAAGCGGTCCCGCAAGTACAAAGTTTGGGCCACATGTGCAGCTGGTCGGTGCTTAAGTTAATTTTGCATAAGCAGGCTCTTCTCCACAGAAGCGGATCCGCAGGTGCGGCAGGTGAGTCCGCAGGTGCGAAAAGGGCTGGGCAGAGATTTAAAAATCGAGGGCTTGAGTCTTCTTCTCATTTTGAGAGTTTTGGGGTGCGGACTATGGCGAATTTTGGAGTGGCCTTCACCTAGATTGAAAGGTTAGTGAATTTTCGTTACTTGTATCCATGTATTTTGATTACCCATTGATTTTCCCCCATAGATTTGGTGTTTTTGAAGTGAAAATTGGAGATTTTTTACCCATGTGTTGGAGAGTTAAATGTGAGGATTTGAGTGATGATTTGGTGTCAAAATTTGATAAATTTGGTATGGTTGGACTCGTAGTTAAATGGGCTTTCAAATTTTTGTAACTTTTATTAGATTTCGAGACGTGGGCCCGGGGGTCGACTTTTGAGTTGACTTTTTAACTTTGGTTTAAGATCATAGTATTTTTATATGGAATTGATTCCTTTAGCTCATGTTGATAGTATTGAATTATTTGTGTCTAGATTCGAGGAATTCATAGGCCGATTCGAGAGGCAAGGGCTTATTGGAGTAGAAATTTACACGGTTTGAAGTAAGTAACACTTCTAAACTTGTGTAAGGACCCGTACAAATTTTAACCAAAAACTCGAGGTTTCGTGGTGCCTAGATAGATTCCTGCGTTATTATAGTAGAACAGTACCCTACGGACTTAGAGGAAAATGTCTCGCAGAAAAATGTATTTCTGCAGCCCATTATGCGTCCGCATAATCACTCTACGGACCGCATAATGGCCGCAGAGTTAAGCAGAAAGTTTGGCCAATTTGAGGTCAACTTTGTGGTCGATTATGCGACCGCATAATCACTATGCGGACCGCATACCGGTCTCATAATCCCTCTTGGATATTTGCAGAGGGAGTTCTACGGTGCATTATGCGACCGCAGAATAAGTATGCGGACCGCATAGAGGTTGCATACCTGGGCCAAAAGTTCAGGCCCCTGAGGGTCATTTCTGTAGTCACTTTGTGGACCGCATAACCATTATGCGGTCGCAGACCTGTGTCGGGGCACCCATTTTCTTAATTTAAAACCCGACTCCCATTTTGTTAAAACACCCTTTTAGTCTATTTTGAAGCTCATTTCTGATATTTCTAGAGTGGGAGAGAGAGGGTTCTAAAGGGGGGGCCTAATTTTCATCAATTAATCTTCAACCATCACTCAACGCTTTGGAAATATTCAAATAGAGCACCAAATTCTTCATCCTAAAAGGTAAGACCTCATCATCCCAACTCTTAAATTCAAACATAGCTATAATGGGGTACTAGGGTGATACTTCATGGGAATGAGGGTGGTTTATCTTGCATGCATGTGTGATAAAGAGTGAGGGAAAAAGTAAGCTAGAACCATGAAAGTTTTTCTAATTCTGGGTTCAATTTGTATATTGCTAAACTAGATTGAGGTTGCGAAGGGTTCCGGATAATTTTAGAGTCTAAAGGAGCGCAATTGAGGTATGTATGGCTAACTCTCTTCTTCCTAGAATCGAACTCTTGGTGTCCGAATAATTGGTGTAAGTTCCGACTCGATCATACTAGAATTGTTTGCCTTAGTATGTTGAGTTGAAAGATTCCTGTTCCCTAATTGTTTTAGATGCTTACCATGTCATCATGCTATTTGAGAATGTAATTATGATTTTCCAAGCTCCTTCCCTTATGTGGGAAATGCCTTATGTGATGGTACTTATCGACATGAATGATGATGTTATTTGAACGAATAAAAAGGGAAAGACTTTAATTGTAAAATGTTCCCAAGTTCCAAGAACTACTTAATAAATAAGACTGTTTGTGCCAAGTAACGAAAGATGGGAAAGAAATGTGAATTGGGTGAACAATTGAAAGAGGTTATGTCTCAAGTGAGAGGGCTTAGCCGATCGGGCCGAGATCGGATGCCATGTTGTACACATGGTGGCATTTGTGTTGGAATTATTGATTTACATTGTAGATATGGATATGTCTCACTTGATATGGCTTAGCCGGTCGGGCCGAGACCGGACTCCGTATAAAAATACGGTGGCATTGTGAGTTGTGGCATTTGGCACTAAAGATTATTAACTTAAAAAGATGGGAGGATTGAATTGGAAACTATCTGATCCTTACTTGGTGTTTCTTTGTATTTCTGTGAAGCACTTATTATTATTATGACTGCCTTTTCTTTGTTTCACTGTTCATTCTACTAAAATTGTTATTTTCCTTACATACTAGTACTATTCAACAATACTAACGTCCTTTTTGCCGGGGACGCTATATCTTTGAATGGATGTAGGTGGTTCTATCGTAGATAGTGTCGATTGCAGATAGTGATGATCTCTTTCTCTCCTCACAGCAGTCTTGGTGAGCCCCATTTCTCCCAGGGGTCATGTAGTCCTTCTTTTGTATAAGTTTTCATATTTTGAGGTATAACCGGGGCCTTGTTGTCGGCATTATCATGTTGCTCTTTTGTACCCTTAGAGGCTCCGTAGACGTTTATGTGGGTCATGTATGTATGTTGGGGTGGTCGTTGGATCGAGTTGTATTTTGGAAACTCAACTATGGCATAATGTATATAAGGAAAAATGAACTAGCAACGCTTATATATTTATATAACTGATCTCTCCCCTGTTTTACAAATGGTGATGCATTCTCTTTTTGGATTATGAATGAGTCGGGTAGGAAAGGTTTAATAGGCTTGCTCGACCGAGTTTACTCGGTTAAGCGCCGGTCGCGCTCCCAGAGGTTGGGGTGTGACAACTTGGTTCTGAGGGTATGAAACCCCGAGTTACGTGTATGTGATTGGTATTGGGGTGACGCACAAGCTAGATAATGGGTGTGTGGGTGTGCACCATAGTAATTGTTATTTAGTCGATTCCATGGAACTGTATAGCTATCTTATCTGAACATTATTACTGTACTCTATGTGTTAGAGCACTAGAGCTGTGATTTATGCAAGAAAACATGTTTAGGCTATATGATGGTACTATTGGGACCCAGAGTGGTCGATCTTTGTTGTTGATTTATTTGCTTAATTTCTGTTATGTACTCAATCGTATTCATCATTGCATATCATATCTCAGTCTCCATTACCGTATATTTTCATATCTTGTATTATTGAATTGGGCTGCTTAGCATGAGTGTTGTGAGCCCGAGAGGCTGGAGAGATTGATGACTGAGTGAGGTTGAAGGCCTGTTTGTGAGTGATATTTATGGGATCGGGCTGCACGCCGCAGCATACTTTATTGATTCATGCCAGGATTTGGGTTATTATAGCGCTTAGGTTGGATCTGCCCCTCCGGAGTCTGCACACCCACAATGAGCGCAGTTGCTATTGATTCATTTGCATTGGGCTAGATCTGCCCTGGATAGTTTTGCATTTGGATGGATTTGTCATGTACAGTACTAAGTGATTGAGTGTGATGAGTGAGAATTGTGATAATCAGGTTGAGTACTCCGAGAGTGTGAGTACATGAGGCTTTCATTGTGTTGCATCACATACGACATGCATATTGGCATGTAGATATAGAGATGTCATATTCTTCATATCATTCAGACTTGATATATTTTATCCGTTCTGAGTTTAATTGCTAAATCGGAAGCATGTCTATATTCTTGTACCATTACCTGTAGATTATGAATTTTTGAGATATTACTGTCATATTTTCCATAAATTTCCGTACTATTAATTATGTATGTGGGTTATTATGTTCGAGCTCGTCACTACTTTCACTCCAAAGGTTAGATTTATTACTTATTGAGTTGGTTGTATTCACTCTACACCCTTCACTTTGTGTGCAGATCCAAGTGTTTCGGGGCACAGTGGTTGCTGATTCTCAAAGTTCAGTCATTCAGAGATTATAAAGGTAGGTACCATGGCGTCCACGGACCTTGACTCTCCTCCCCCTATCCCTCAGTTTTACTTATTCAGTTTCAGTTTTGCTTAGTCGGTGTTCCATACTTTGTATTTGTATAGATGCTCATGTACTCGGTGACACCCTGGTTTTGGGAAACTTCTGTATTGAGTTATGACGTTTTCGTCTGATGTTTATGAGGATTTCACTTATTTAAATATGTTTTAGTATATTCTAAATTTGAAAAATTTAGCATATGTGAGTTGTCGGCTTGCCTAGTATCATGATAGACGCCATCATAACAAGTCAAGTTTTGGGTCATGACAAGTTGGTATCAGATCCTAGGTTACATAGGTCTCACAAGTCATAAGCAGGTTTAGTAGAGTCATTGCGGATCGGTACGGAGACATCTGTACTTATCTTCGAGAGGTTGCCAAACCCTTAGAAAAACTTCACATTCTTGTATTCTTGTCGTGCGAATTTGTTGATTCCGGGAACTAAACTTATGTTATTCTATTCTCTTACAGATGGTGAGGACATATACTACCGGACCGAACAGACAGCCACCAGTACTACCGGCTAAGGCCACGAGAGGCTGGGGTCACAGTAGGGGTTGCAGTAGGGGCCGAGGTTCAGCTCGTACAGTAGCTAGAGCAACACCTGCAGATCCACCTGTTGCTCCAACTCAAGAGCAGGTTCCAGATGTGGTTGAGCCAGTAGGGCCAGCTTAGGCACCAGCTGTGCCCATTGTGATTCCAGGCCTTCAGGAGGCTCTATCCTAGATATTGACTGTTTGCACTAGCCTTGCTCAAGCGGTTTCTGTTCAGACTGCGGCAGCCACTTCACAGGACGGGGGATGTACTCAGACTCCCATCGCCCGTACTCCAAAGCAGGTGATGTAGAGACTTCAGACACCGGGGGTACTACCAACCCAGTCGATTGCAGTTGCTCAGGCTCCGGTGTGTCCCAATATATCTGATGAGGAGCAGAAGAGGCTAGAGAGATTTGGGAGGCTCAGGCCTCCATCATTCAGTGGGGCTGAGTTAGAGGATGCTCAGGACTTCTTGGATAGGTGCCAGCGGATTCTTCGTACGGTGGGTATTCTAGAGACTAGTGGAGTCTCCTTTACTACTTTTCCGCTATCAGGGGATGCCTTCAGATGGAGGGAGGTCTATGAGAAGAGTAGGCCAGTCGGTGCTGCACCACTTTCATGGCATGGGTTCTCTGTTCTCTTCTTGGAGAAGTTTGTTCCACAGACCCGCAGGTAGGAGCTATGCGGGCTGTTCAAGCAGCTACGTCAGGAGGGCATGTCTATGACCCAGTACGAGATGAGGTTTTTAGAGTCGGCTCATCACACAGTTTGGTTGGTTCCCACTGAGAGGGAAAGGATTAGGAGGTTCATTGATGGCCTCCACTATTAGTTGTGTTTTGTTATGACTCGGGAGAGTGTATCGGGTGCTAGGTTCGATGAGGTGGTTGATATTGCTCGGCGGCTAGAGATGGTCCATAGTCAAGAGTGTGAGGAGAGGGAGGCCAAGAGGCCTTGTGGTTCGGGTGGTTTTAGCGGTGTTCCTTCTAGGGTTCAGTTTCACCACAGCAGGAGTATTCTTTATAGGCCCGCTCAGATGGCTCGTCTAGTTCATCATGGTGCATCAGCTAGCCATGGATCATACAATGCTCAACCGGGTCAGTCATCTCTCAGTTCACTCCCAGCTCAGAGTTCATCTCGTGCACCTTCATTTTAGGGTTCATCTGCACCAGGTTCTTCTGGTAGTTATTTCGGTTCTCGGGGTCTGCCTCAGTACTTGCCACCATTTTCCCAGAGGGGTTGTTTTGAGTGTGGAGAGTTGGGTCATGTGAAGAAGTATTGTCCCCGCCTTACAGGAGGTCCAGTTTAGCCGAGGAGTCAGGCTGCGCCTTTAGCACCAGTTACTTCACCACTTGCCCAGCCAGCTCGGGGTGGTTCTCAAGCAGCTAGAGGTCTCCCTAGAAGGAGAGGCCGATCAGGCTCGATTCTATGCTATTCCTGCCAGGCCAGGTGTCGTTTTTTCAGACACAGTGATCACAAGTATTATCTCAGTATGCCATAGGGATGCTTCTATATTATTTGACCCTAGTTCCACTTATTCGTATGTATCATCATATTTTGCTCGTTATCTGGATATGACCCGTGAGTCCTTAGCTTTATTTGTTCATGTATCTACGCCAGTGGGCGATACTATTGTTGTGGACCATGTATATCGGTAGTGTGTAGTGACTATTGGGGAATTGGAGACTAGAGTTGATCTCTTATTGCTTAGTATGGTTGATTTTGACATGATTTTGGGTATGGATTGGTTGTCTCCATGTCATTCCATTCTTGATTGTCACGCTAAGACCGTGACATTAGCGATGTCAGGGTTGCCAAGGATCGAGTAGAGAGGTTCTCTAGAATATGTTCCAAGCAGGGTGATTTCTTATTTAAAATCCCAACGTATGGTTGGAAAGGGGTGTCTGTCATATTTTGTCTTTGTGAGGGATATTGGTGCTGATACCCCTACTGTTGATTCTATTCCGGTGGTGCGAGATTTTCCGGATGTGTTTCCTGCAGGCCTGTCAGGCATGACATCCGGCGGGGATATTGATTTTGGTATTGATTTGGTGTCGGGCACTCAGCCCATTTCTATTCCTCCCTATCGTATGGCACCAGCTGAGTTGAAGGAATTGAAAGAGCAGCTTCAGGAACTTCTTGATAAGGGGTTTATTAGGACTAGTGTGTCGCCTTGGGGTGCACCGGTTCTGTTTGTGAAGAAGAAGGATGGTACTATGCGGATGTGCATCGACTATAGGTAGTTGAACAAAGTTACAATCAAGAACAAGTATCCTTTGTCGCACATTGATGATATATTTGACCATTTTCAAGGAGCGAGGGTGTTCTCTATGATTGATTTGAGGTCTGGGTATCACCAGTTGAAGATTCGGGACTCAGATATTCTAAAGACGGCATTCAGGACTCGTTATGGTCGCTATGAGTTCCTTGTGATGTCTTTTGGGCTGACCAACTATTACGCCCCGCAGTATTACGTCAATTTTACGCTCCGCAGTATTATATTACGACGATGTTATACCCTGTAGTATTGTACGTTAAATTTGTCGTAAGATAATTGACATCAGTTCAAGGACAATATTATTTGGATATTATGACTATTATGCTATTTCAAACAAGTGACGAGTAAATTCGTGAAGGTGAGAGGGTAAGCAAATCGAAGAAAATAAATTTCGTCGAAGTTTGACATTTTGAGATAAAATACGGTCCAAGCTACAATACCCTGTATTTATGGATTAGTGCCATACAAGGTACTACATGACCATAATAGTATGATGTATAAGGTGTATTAAAAATGAGTAATATTTTAAGTAGTTTGAGATAATTCTTAATTATGTGGGTAATTGGTTAATTATTGGGTAATGGGATATTACCTAATTAATTAAGGAATTAAGTGAATAATTGTTGAGAGGGAAATTTCCCCCAATGTGGCAGCCATGTAAGAGCCATTAGGTGGCTCTTAAATAAATTTTCAAGATGGCAACCTTTAAAGAGATAAGCACTTTATCTCATTTGGTTAAAAAATGTTATCGAGAAAGCCAAAAATGTTACGGCCATAATCATTTCCTTGCTTGTTGTAAGCAAACATTCCATTCCAACTTAATAATATTATTCATAAGCTTTAAAGAGGAATGCTTATATTTGCTAAGTTATGGATGAAGCTACAACAAATTCATACGAGATTTAGTAAGGTAATAGAAACGGGATTTTGCGATTATAAGGGAGTACGGTGCAATCTTTCTCAAGAATATCATATATATTTTCCCATACTTCGATCCGCTGTTAAATATTGCCGCAATTGACGTGTGTTGGAAGGATTATCAAGAGAATCGGCTCAGGTATGTTAAGGCTAAGCCCTTCCTTCATTTTGGCATGATCCTATAATTACATATGTTTGATAACGAGGCATAAAGAGAAGTTCATACTCCCAAATTTATATACATTATCCTAGTCTCATAAATTACAGTATTCTCCTTATCGGGACTTCATATTTAATTAAGTATTGTCTTCTTCCAGTCAAGAGAGCAGAGAGCCTATATATATAGTATTACAGTATTTTCATTACCATCGTGCTATAATCGATGGGCACACCCCTATTGGGCAACCTCTGATAAGATGGTAAGTTATATACCGAGCCTACTGTGGCCGAGCGCCTATGAGCGAGTCCAGAATGGCCGAGATACAGAGCCTAGTATGGCCGAGCGCTTATGAGAGAGCCTACTACGGCAGAGCAATTATATATACCGAGCCCTATAAGGCCGGACAGCTATTTTACTTACTATATTGAGAGAGTTCAGTCAATATCAGTAGGTAAGCATATCTTCAGATTATCTTTGACTCCAAGTTACTTTCAGTTATTATATTATCAGTTCAGTTTCAGCTTTTAATTATTTTGTTGCCTTACATACTCGGTACAATATTTCGTACTGACGTCCCTTTTGCTGGGGACGCTGCATTGCATGCGTGCAGGTTCAGACAGACAGACGAGTAGACCTCCTCAGTAGGTGTTTCCCGAGTTCAGCTTGATCGGTAAGCTCCGCGTCCTTCGTAGTTGCCGGGTCTAGAGTTTTACGTACATCTTTTGTATATATATATATATATGTTATGGATAGGTCGGGGCCCTGTTCCGATCACAGTACATCCATTAGAAGAGGCTTATAGATATATCCTGTCAGTTAGTGCAGTATGTTGGGCTTGTAAGCCTTGTACGTATATTTTGTTGGTTTGCCAGCTGTAGTAGTTATGACGGCCTTATCGACCCAGCTTTATATTGATGTTTAGTCAGCGTTCGCAAATTGTCTTGCAATGTGGCCCATGGCCAAAGTATGACATTATACGTTCAGAGTCCCTTAGTCGTAAGTTGGTACGCAAGGATAGGTGAGGCACCGGGTGCCGGTCTCTTTCCCCAGGTTTGAGGCATGACACCAACGCCCCAGCAGCATTCATGTATCTGATGAACAGTGTATTTCAGCCATATCTCAACTCGTTTGTCATAGTATTCATTGATGATATTCTGGTGTACTGATGTAGCCAGGAGGAGCATGCCCAGAATTTGAGGTTTGTATTACATCGGCTGAGGGAGGAGAAGCTTTATGCCAAGTACTCCAAGTGTGAATTTTATCTTAGTTCGGTGGCGTTCTTGCGGCACGTGGTGTCCAGTGAGGGGATTAAGGTGGATCCAAAGAAGATAGATGCGGTTCAGAAGTAGCCCAGACCATCCTCAGCTACTGAGATTCGGAGCTTTCTCGGCTTGGCCGGTTATTATTGTCATTTCGTGGAGGGTTTCTCGTCGATTGCAGTGCCTTTGACCAAATTGACCCAGAAGGGTGCTCGTTTCAGGTGGTTAGATGAGTGTGAGGAGAGCTTTCAGAAGCTCAAGACTGCCTTGATCACAACTCCAGTTCTAGTTTTGCCTTCAGCGTCAGGCTCTTATACAATGTATTGTGATGCTTCTCGGATCGGTATCGGGTGTGTCTTGATATGGGGGGGGGTAGATTAATTGCTTATACTTTGCATCAATTGAAGCCTCATGAGAATAACTACCTTGTTCATGATTTGGAGTTGGCAATCATCGTTCATGCATTGAAAATTTGGAGGCATTATCTTTATGGTGTGTCTTGTGATGTATTTACGGATCATCGAAGTCTCCAGCACTTGTTCAAACAGAAGGATCTAAATTTGAGGCAACGGAGATAGTTGGAGATGCTAAGGGACTATGATATTACCATTTTGTATCATCCCGAGAAGGCAAATCTAATGGTCGATGCCTTGAGTAGAAAGGCGGTGAGTATGGGTAGCCTTGCATTTATTCTTGTTGGTGAGAGACCGCTTGTAGTTGATGTTCAGGCCTTAGTCAACCATTTCGTGAGATTAGATGTTTCGGAGCCCAGCTGGGTTCTAGCTTATGTGGTTTCTCGGTCTTCCTTATATGATCGCATCAGAGAGCGGCAGTATGATGATCCCCAGTTACTTGTCCTTAAGGACATGGCTCGACACGGTGATGCCAAGGATGTTACTATTGGAGATGTTAGGGTGTTGGGGACGCAGGGTTGGATTTGTGTGCCTAATGTAGATGGATTACATGAGGTAATTCTTGAGAAGGCCCACAGTTCGCGGTATTCCATTCATCCGGGCGCCGCAAAGATGTATCATGACTTGAGACAACACTATTGGAGGAGGAGGATGAAGAAGGATATAGTGGGGTTTGTAGCTCAGTGCCTAAATTATCAGGTAGAGAATATGAGCATCAGAGACCGGGTGGATTGCTTTAGAGGCTTGAGATTCCAGAGTGGAAATGAGAGCTTAGCACAATGGATTTTGTAGTTGGGCTCACACGGACTTCGAGGAAGTTTGATGCTATTTGGGTGATTGTGGATCAGTTGACCAAGTTCACGCATTTCATTCCAGTTAGGACTATTTATTCTTCGGAGCGGTTGGTTGAGATCTACATCCGCGAGACTGTTCGCCTTCACGGTGTGCCGGTGTCCATCATTTCAGATTGGGGTACGCAATTTACATCGCAATTTTGGAGAGTTGGGCACCCATGGTGAGTTCAGTACAACATTCCACCCTCAGACGGACGTACGGTCTGAGTGCACTATTCAGATACTAGAGGATATGCTACATGCTTGTGTCATAGATTCGGGGGTTCAAAGGATCAGTTTCTACCACTTGCAGAGTTTGTCTATAACAATAGCTACTAATCGAGCATTTAGATGGCTCCGTATGAGGCTTTATATGGGAGATGGTGTCGGTCACTGGTGGGATTGTTTGAGTCGGGTGAGGCTAGGTTGTTGGGTACTGACTTGGTTTAGGATGCTTTGGACAAGGTTAAATTGATTCAGGATCAGCTTCACACAGTGTAGTCTAAACAGAAGAGTTATGCCAATCGAAAGGTTCGCAATGTTGCTTACATGGTGGGGAAGAAGTTACTACTCAAGGTTTCACCGATGAAGGGTGTTATGAGGTTCTGGAAGAAGGAAAAGTTAAGCCCTCGGTACATTAGGCCGTTTGAGGTGCTTCAGAGGATTGGAGAAGTGGCTTACAAGCTTGCCTTGCCGCCTAGTCTGTCGAGTGTTCATCCAGTATTTCATGTTTTTATGCTCCAGAAGTATGTCGGCGATCCATCTCATGTTTTGGATTTCAGCACGGTTCAGTTGGATGGCGATTTGACTTATGATATGGAGCCGGTGGCCATTTTGGATCGGCAGGTTCGAAAGTTGAGATCGAAAGACATAGCTTTAGTGAAGGTGTAGTGGAGAGGACAGCCAGTTGAGGACGTTACTTTGGAGACCGAGCGGGAGATGCAGAGCAGATATCCAGGCCTATTTGAGACTCCAGGTATGTTTCTAGACTCGTTCGAGGGCGAACATTTATTTAAGAGGGGGAGGATGTAACGACCCGGCCGGTCGTTCTGAGTGTTGTAGCCCCATTTCCCCATTTACTGCTTATTTTATTCTCAATTATTTTTATGTGACTTAGCGGGGTAGTTGGTTCGGTTCCAGAGATATTCCGAAACTGGTTGAGACACTTAGTCTCAAGGTATGAATCTTAAGTTAAAATATTAACCGGATGTTGACTTATGTGTAAATGGCTCCGGAATTGAGTTTTGATAGTTCTAATAGCTCTGTTGGGTGATTTCGGACATAGGAGTGTGTCCGGATAGTGATTTGGAGGTTTGTAGGTTAATTTTGGCTTAAAATGGTGAAAGTTGAAAAATTAAAAGTTTTGGAAATTGAGAAGTTTGACCGAGAGTTGACTTTTTGATTACCGGGCTCCGAGTTTGGTTCCGGGAGTTGGAGTGGGTCTGTTGTGTCATTTATGACTTGTGTGCAAAATTTGAGGTCAATCAGACTTGATTTGATAGGTTTCGGCATCGCTTGTACAAGTTGGAATTTTCTAGTTTTCATTAAGCTTGAATTGAGGTACGATTCGTGTTTTTGATATTGTTTGATGTGATTTGAGGCCTCAACTAAGTTCTATTGTTTTGGGATGTGTTGGTATGTTTGGATGGGGTCCCGGAGGCCTCGGGAGTGATTCGGATTGAAATCGGATTGGATTTTGGAATTTTGGAAGAGCTTGTGTGATCAGGTCTGGTGCAACCACACCTGCGAGGGATAGGCTATAGGTGCGGAGCCGCATTAGAGGCAAAGGGGTCGCAGGTGTGATCCAGCGTGTGTTGGGTAGTGGTCGCAGGTGCAATGGATTTTCCGTATCTGCGAGCCCACAGATGCGACACGGTCTCCGCATATGCGATTTTTGGTAGGAAAGGCTAAGGTCGCAGAAGCGGTCCCACAGGTGCGAAGTTTGGGCCGCAGGTTCGGCCGGTCGGCGCTTAAGTGATTTCGACAGAAGTGGAGCCGCATGTGCGGTAGGTGAGTCCGCAGGAGTGAAAAGGGCTGGGCAGAGATTTAAAAATCGAGGGTTTAAGTCTTCTTCTCATTTTGAGAGTTTTGGTGTGCGGACTTAGGCGATATTTGGAGAGGCCTTCACCTAGATTGAAAGGTAAGTGAATTTTGATCATTTTTGTCCATGTATTGGGATTTGGTGTTTTTCCCTCATAGATTTTTCCCCATAGATTTGGTGTTTTTGAAATGAAAATTGGGAATTTTTGACCTATGTGTTGGAGTGTTAAATGTGGGGATTTGAGTGACAATTTTGTGTCGGAATTTGGTAATTTTGTATGGTTGGACTCATGGTTAAATGGCTTCCAAATTTTTGTAACTTTTATTGGATTCCGAGACTTTTGAGTTGACTTTTTGACTTTTGATTAAGATCTTAGTATTTTCATATGGAATTGATTCCTTTAGCTCATGTTGATTGTATCGAATTGTTTGTGGCTGGATTCGAGGCATTTGGAGGCCGATTCGTGAGGCAAACGCTTATTGGAGTAGAGATTTGCATGGTTTGAGGTAAGTAACACTTCTAAACTTGGTTCTGAGGGTATGAAACCCCGAGTTATGTGTATGTGATTGGTGTTGAGGTGACACACAAGCTAGGTGACGGGTGTGTGGACATGCACTATAGTAATTGTCATTTAGTCGATTGCATGAAACTGTGTAGCTATCTTATCTGAACATTATTACTGTACTCTACGTGTTAGAGCACTTGAGCTGTGATTTATGCTAGAAAATATGTTTAGGCTATATGCTGGTACTATTGGGACCCACAGTAGTCGATCTTTGCTGTTGAGTTATTTGCTTAATTTCTATTATGTACTCAGTCGCAATCATCATTGCATATCATATCCCAGTCTCCGCTACTGTATATTGTCACATCTTGTATCATTGATTTGGGCTGCTTAGTATGAGTGTTGTGAGCCCGAGAGACTCGAGAGATTGGTGACTGAGTGAGGTCGAGGGGCTGTTTGTGAGTGACATTTATGGGATCGAACTGCACGCCGCAGCAGACTTTATTCATTCGTGCCAGGATTTGGCTTATTATAACGATTGGGCTGGATCTGCCCCTCCGGAGTCTGCACACCCACAGTGAGCGCAGTTGTTATTGATTCACTTGTATTGGGATGGATCTGCCCTGAATTTATTTGCATTGGGCTAGATCTGCCCTGGATTTATTTGCATTTGGGCTGGATCAGTCGTGGGTTGGATCTACCCTGTACAGTGCTAAGTGATTGAGTGTAATGAGTGAGAGTTGAGACAGTCAGGTTGAGTACTCCGAGAGTGTGAGTACGCGAGACTTTCATTGTGTTGCATCATATACGATATGCATATTGGCATGTAGATATAAAGATGTCATATTCCTCATATCATTCAGACTTGACATATTTTATCCGTTCTGAGTTTAATTGCTAAACCATGAAGCATGTCTAAATTCTTGTACCGTTACCTGTAGATTATGAATTTTTGAGATATTACTGTCATATTTTCCGTAAATTTCCGTACTGTTAATTTTGTATGTGAGTTATAATGTTTGAGCTCGTCACTACTTTCACTCCAAAGGTTAGATTTGTTACTTATTGAGTTGGTTGTACTCACGCTACACCCTGCACTTCGTGTGCAGATCCAGCTATTTTCGGGCATGGTGGTTGATGATTCTCAGAGTTCAGTCATTCGGAGATTATCGAGGTAGTTGCCCTGGCGTCCGCAGACCTTGACTCTCCTTCCCCTATCCCTCAGATTTACTTATTCAGTTTCAGTTTTTCTTAGTGAGTGTTTCAGACTTTGTATTTGTATAGATGCTCATATACACGGTGACACCCTGGTTTTGGGAAATTTCGGTATTGAGTTATGACGTTTTCATCCGATTTTTGTGAGGATTTCACTTATTTAAATCAGTTTTAGTATATTCTGAATTTGAAAAAGTTAGTATGTATGAGTTGTCGGCTTGCCTAGTATCATGATAGGCGCCATCACGATAGGTCATGTTTTGGGTTGTGACAGTTAAGTCCCTTCTAGGACCAGATTCTATATTGTTTTTTACTTTTTATTTTTGTATGGCAGCTTGACGGGTTTGTTCAAACATCTTTTGATTTGGGCCATTTGGGCTTAATGTAGTACAACTTATCAATTAACATAAATTTCTATTTTTGGGCTATTTATCTTTTTAAGGATAGATAATTTTAATTGAATTAAACGTTTGAGATCTTGACATTATATAAGTATTAATGTAGCCCAGGTGGCTATGAGTTTGATATTGCTTAATTCTCACTTTTGATTCTACTAATGCTTTATTTTTTTTATGATGCCAAAAGAAAAAAATCAAGGATGTGCACATATGCTGATAAACAAACATGGTCTTTATGCACTTGAACTGATATTGTATTGAAAAGTTTATGTGTTTACATGAATTAAAATATTTTATGCCTATTTATCTATAGGATTGCGAATAAATAGAAGATCAGTCCATTACACTTGTACAAACATGGACAATCTGAAGAAGAGTGGTGACAATAAAGTGATTCTTAAGGTAAAGACCGTAGATATGTGACTAAGACATCTGAGTAATGTTGAGCAGAGATGCACATAAGTTTGTCATCATCAAGAAAGGAAAATTTATTGAGCTGAGTATATTCTAGCATGGATGTGTTTTGATGATTGACAAACTAAGATCAACTATATTGAAAGAAACAAATTCATGGACAAGATACTATGCTACTAAACTGTTAAATATATAAAATATGCAGGTGTCAAAAGAACCAGGTTCGTAGCAGGTTGATGATCAGACACAAAATGATAGAATACATATGTAAGTTAGACTCTAGAAGAAGGCCAATTCGTGCGAAACAAGCAAAGATCTTAGCTGGAAGGATTTGTGTTCTAAAAGGGTTTTCAATAAATAAGGATAAACTTGCATGGAAGGAAAAGGTTGAGGTGGTAGAACCAAATAAGAAAACCAGATCAAAGTAGGAGAGATTTTCTTTAACCGAAATATTCTAAGTTTTGGAGCATTAATTGAAAAACAAATTCGGGCACCCTTACACCTATAAAAAGAGATCTATTCCTAATGTCGAGAACTTAAGCTATTCGCACAGAATCAAGCATATTACTCTTGGAAATAGCAATCACGACAAAAAGTTGCTCTTAAGGGATTCAAGCTGCTCTACCATAGAACTTGTTCCTGAAGACGAAACTGCTTAGTTGTTTAGTTGTTAGGTTGAATATATTGTTCTTGATTGTAACCTATTTTGTTTTTAAGAAGTGTAATCATAGGTTGGTCCAAAAATATCGAAGTTTTCATTTCGTTTTCTAGACTAGATTTAGTTTAGAAAGGGGTTGTTATAATCATAAGTTGATTGATTGAGTTGTAAGCTAAAATCGCTCTTTGAAGTTGGTGAAACTTTGAAGGCAAATCCTACAAGCATAGATCGTAATTTTTATTCTCTTGAGCAAGGAGTTTTCCACGTAAAAATCACTAGGTTCTTTACATTCTGCACTTTACTAGTTGCTTGTGTATGTTTTGGACATTTCAAAGAACCAGGTTCTTTGATTAGCAAATATCTAGTAAGACAAAATTCACCCTACCTCTTATGTCTAGGTGCAAGTAAAAAAAAATATAGTTATTTTATCATTTCTTAATTTAGGTACAGTTAGTTAATATACTTATCTTTATAGTATTTGATTTAACCTTGAGAGAAAACAAAAAAGAAAGTGGAAAATGAAATCCAATGAAACTTTGCCACGCGGCAAGATGCCCTGCACTTCCACAACGTCCATACATTCACAGCACTCTCACATTTTACTTTTGACAGGCACACAGATAGATACACATACAAAATTCACTCAACACAGACTGTTCGTTTACCAATTCTCAGAGAGCATACTCGTCGGCAGATCCCACTTTTCACTCACAGATGAATTCACACACAACACACACACTGAAAGAGGTCCTTTAGCCGCCGTCCAAACACCTGAGCGGACCTCATTTTTACACACTATAGCTCACACAGAACATACACAGAGAGCCAACAACTCCACTGTCCGCCGCCCACCTTCACCACTTTACACCCAAAAGTGGCATAGTCACTTTGCAATTTCAGTTTGTTAAGCTTCGGCGAGTTCAAAACTTCGGAGTTCTCTGTTTTTATCAAAAACTGCTGAAAGCTTAAAGGTCCATCGTCTCTAAATTTAATCTTCTCATTTCCTGGTTTTATGATTCCTTGAAGTTCTTAATTTTATTTCTGTTTGTTCTAATTGGCCATCCAAATTAACTCTGCTTTCAAGTGTCATTTGCTATAATTATTATCTACTACGTGTGGGCCGGGTGGCAGGGCTGGAAATTGGGCCAAATGCACACATATTCATTCTCCTATTCACATATTTGCCCATATTTATTTTATCATTGAAATTTTAAACTAAAAATTTTAATTTCAAGTTAATTCAGGATATTTTTATCCCAGAAAATTATAATTCAGAACAAACTGGTTAATTCTTATACACCAGTTGTTACCTGGTGTCATTTCTACCTGAAATTGAAGGCAGGATTTTGGTCCTAGGTCACTAAATGTCAAAACATTGTTTTTGGGCTTCTAATGGTTTCTCTGGTATTATTCTGTTGATTTGTAGGACTAGGAGCATGCATAGGCGTGTTCACAAACCATAGGCAAACTTGGGAGGCGTGTTCACAAATCATAGGCAAACTTGGGATATCATCGGGGTTTATAGGCAAACTTTAGGTCCATTTGATTGCTTGTGTTTTTACTTGCTTTCGAAATTTCATGTATTCATTTTCGGAAAATGTCCCAAGTATATCTTAATATCTTAATAAAAGCGGAGGTCATTCACGGACAATATCACAATTCACAGGATGTGATAGATCAAGATTATTTTCCTTTATTTTCATTTGGGTTATAATAACTATTTTGAACCTAATGTGCACATGCATTCTTGTTTTTGGTTTCAATCAAGTTATTTTCGTAAAGTTGTTTAATGTTGGTGTAAGAGATTGAGGGGTGCCTAAGAAATCTTTTTCTACTTTATGGGGGTGTGACATCTAAAAGAAGAATCTGACCCCTTTTCTATTCTTTCCTTCCTTTTTTCTTTTTTGAAAATAATGTACGTACGTGTCTATATGCAAAGTAGTGTGGGCAAGTGGTAAAGGTGTAAAAGTCAGATGCCTGGTCTGGTTGCAAACTTGAGCGACCGCCACGTATCTTGCCGCTTTCGTCTTATAACTTTGTGCTGTCACCATCTCTGTTGCTTGCTAACAAGTTAAGAAACTTCAATCCAAATCTAGTATTCTTTTGTCCTCATTCCTCTAAACTCCCTTGTCAGTTCTCATTGTGTTGCAGACAACACAAACTTATAAGATCAGAAGACTCTTGTACTCTTCCTTTTTCAGCAGCAGATATCATGGGTAAATTCTTGACTGTAATCACCCACCTTCATACTCTTGCTGGGTAATTTTCCTTTTCATTTTTCATTTTCCATTTTCTTCTTTCCCTTTCTTGTGAAGCTTTAACTTCGTTCTGATTTAAATATTTTGGAAACGAACTCCATGCAGGCCAGTGGTGATGTTGCTCTATCCTCTGTAAGTATTCCTTTCTTTTTCTTGAAAAAAAAAACGTTGATCCTTAATGAGCACTCTCTATATAATTAATGCCTTTGTTGTTTCAATGTTCCGATCGATCGATCTGTTAAAACATTTTTGTTTCGTATGAATTAAGATATGCATCTGTGGTGGCAATAGAGAGCACATCCAAGCTGGATGATGAGCAATGGCTTGCTTATTGGATTCTCTATTCTTTTCTCACTCTTATGGAGATGGTCCTTCAGCCCGTGCTTCAATGGTTCGCAATCTCCTAATTCTTAAACGCCCCCCTAAGCAAAGAAAAATATCAATGTAATATTTTTTTTTAATTAAATACGTGGGTTGAATATTTATGTTGTAGGATACCAATTTGGTATGATGTGAAGTTGGCGCTAGTGGCATGGCTGGTACTTCCACAGTTCAGGGGAGCTGCTTTTATTTATGACAAGTTTGTTAGGGAAAAGCTCATCAACAAATATGGAGCTTCATATTTCAGAGACAAGTCTCCCCCTCCACCCAAGGTGATTGTCCTTTAATTTTTTTCCCCTTTGTTTCTCATAAATAGATTATATAGTTTCGTTTATCATTTAATTGTGGTAGTTAAAGGTATTAACTTTAATAAATTACAGCGCGTTCATTTATTGCATTTCACAAAAAATACAATGAGCATTTTCATGGCAATCTTTTTGATAGAGAATAATATACCCATGAATGTAGGCAATATTTCTGATACCAAGTCAGTAAGTTGATTCTTATAATTTATCTTCTTTTTTTTTATTGGTTTTTGGGACAGGTGGAGCGTGAAACCCAGTGAGGATAGAGGAGGTGAAGGATTAATCTACATATGTGGAATTAAGCTTTCCTCTTTCGTTTTCTAATCAGCGAAGAATTACACTGTAGTGCTGTAGATCAAATGAGCAGATAATGTGGATGTCGTGAATGTTGTATCATCACTTTAATATATACAATCTGTTTGCTTGTTAACGAAAGTGCCTATTTCTTCAAATTATTTAGTCAGAGAGATGCATGTCCGGGATTAGAGCTTGAAATTTATTCTCATTAGAACGTAATTGTATCTCCAGTGTTGTCACGACCCAATTTCCCCTCC